>JAKCPI010003169.1:0-121687 GCA_023213315.1 Euborellia annulipes
TCTCGAAGGTATCAATTGAATTGAAATGGCGCCGTTTGAGGGAGAGGAATTTCAAATTTAGTGTGAGAGCGTTTTTTTTTTTTTTTTTAAATTCACACTTTTTTCTCATTCACACTCACACTCACACCCACATTCACACTGTCTTTTCGGCAGCTCAGGCCATATGGGCCATTTACGATAACCGTTATTTATGCAATTTATATATATTAGGGTCCAGGTATTTTTATTTGGGCCATCTGGTATCCAGATGGCTTAAATTAAATAATCGGACTGCCTGGGGTCCGAACCCACGACGTTTGGTATATGAGGTTAGCACGCTAACCTCTACACTACGCCCCGTGGGCTAGTGAGAGCGTTCACAAACGTTAAAGTAAATTAACATTCTATTGCATTCTCTATAGGATGCCTCTTCTTTTAAGTATCAAACTCTTTCACGAGGCTATTAAATTAATATTAATATAAAATTTGAATTATAAACTTGTAAAGAGATAATTTAAAATGTAATTTTTTATTATTGCTAGCCGCACCGCCCGCCTTGGACGGGTTTGTCGTTTAGAGACGGAGGCTTCCCCCCCCCCCCCCCTGGACCCTCTAAGGTGGTTCTGGCTCGCCTGCGGCGGACCCTCGCCTTTTCTTAATTTTTTTTTTTTAAACCCACACTTTTTTCTCATTCACACTGTCTTTTCGGCAACTCAGGCCATATAAGACATTTACGATATCCGTTATTGATTAATATATTATCTGTATCAGTCAAAAGTATCCATTTGCGAGAGTTGGGACAGAGAGCTTTCTCTCTAAGCTTAGAGACGTTAGAACAAGCGCCTTATTTAGTTGCGTCCAACATATAAATCACATAATAAAACCTTACACATAATAAATTTTCATTATTTAATTATTTTTATTTAATTATCATTAACATCATACTTTTAAATATCCATTAAAAGGTGCTTGCTTTTTCTAAACTTTATGGTTGTTTCTCTCACCGATAGGGTGCACTGCTCGAGTGGATACTTTTGGCTGATGCAGATAATACATATATTGGGGGTGCTCGATATTGAATTTTTGACCCGATTCCAATACTTTTTATCTACTAAAAAGTATTGGAATCGGGTCAAAATTCAATATCGAGCACTGTATATATTACATATATAGGTAAGAGAAAGTAAAGAAGAGAGAATATGATACAATTTCTGTTTCTGACAGTATTATTAATATTACAATCCCATACAAATGCAAAGGTCAAAATATTGGACTTTGCAACTGATTTTCATATACGCTATATTGCTCTAGCTCTAGCCTTTGAAGAGTTCTAAACTATAGGCTACTAATCTCAAAGGAAAAGGAGAAGATGATGAAAGAGAATAGTTTCATATGATGTTTTTTAATTCAGTCTTTAAACAGGACAAATAATTTTTTTTTTTTTTCAGAAGTCTTGGAAAACAAATACGTATAAAAGTTTCTCTAGAGATTGCTAGTCATCTTCCTCAGTTCAAACGTTATTCATTTAAATAGGTACTTGCTAAACTTAATAAAATAAATAAATACATTTTTTTATTTATTTATTATATGTGTACGCCATTTCGCTGCTCTTCACAAAATAGAAAAATCTGCTGTGACCGGTCACACCAGATTTTTTGTGTCGAGATATATTTAGTTTCCGATAGCACCTTAGTTTCAAACTTGCATTTTAAATGTTGACTGCTTCAAATAAACTATGGTTATTTTTCAAAATTTTAATCTCATATTTGGATATTTTATACACAATATAGAATCGTAAATAAATACAAAATTTCATAAGAATTGGAAAAAAAAATTTTAAATGCGTAAAAAGTACCAAAGGGGACCCCCTTTTGAATCGAAATTAACATACAAATCCCTATAGGCATTTAACATTGGCTCTATGGAAGGAAGAGGCGGAAAGTGAATTTGAAAAACTGAAATATGATACATCAGTAAAGTGTCTTCTGTTCTTTTCGTCTCTAGATATTATTTTATTTGCCTATTTTTTAATCCACGAGGTGGAAGAAGAATTAAATATCATACATTTTTAATGATGAAAAGAAGAAAAGAAAAGAGAAGGATGAAATCAATCGGAGACAAAGGGTGAGAGGCCGAGAGAGAGAGGCATGGCTGTCCTCGAACCAGGATAGATGACCAGAGACCCCGACCTCGCTCCGTTGATTGATGCATATTTAAGCCTCCTGCGTTGCCCTGGACATTTGCGTGAAACATTGCTTGTTACTTACTGTTTTAGAGATTAAAGCCCTACGGGCTTTTCATATTTTCTTTGTCTCTCAAGTGGGATTGCCAAAAATATAGAAATATTATAAACAAAGTTATACTAATTATAGTTTTTTTGTATCTTTCTTAAAAGAGATTGTCAAAATGAAGAAAAAAAGTCAAGAAAATTGCAATATTTTCTTTATTATTCTTTTTCTAATCCACTCCAAAACCAGGGTATGGAAAAATAAAAATTTGTTTTAATTCTGGATTGAAAAACGTTAATGGTAGGCTGGAAAAAATAAAGGGAATATACTTCTTTCTTTATTTTTTTCTACATTTTACATCATTTTTTTAAAGTGAAACTTTTATTTGATGGCCTCAAATTTTTTCGCTCTTATATTAGCATGTCGCGTTACAAGCCGTGACGTTAAAGTCCGTGACGCTACAACAAATGACGTCACAAGCCATAACGACAAAAAAGGAAAGTTGAAATTTAATATATGACGAATTATAAAAAAAATAATTGTGATCGCCTACACATCGCCTATTTATCGCCTAAACATCGCCTACACATCGCCAACTTATCGCCTACACATCGCCAACTCATCGCCTACACATCGCCTATTTATCGCCTAAACATCGCCTACACATCGCCAACTCATCGCCTACACATCGCCTATTTATCGCCTAAACATTTATTTTATTTTTTTTATTCAATTTTTAAATGGATAAAATACGTATAATTTTTAAAATAATTTAAAATGATTCAAATCTTTTCTGTTCTCAGTTTTTAACATGAGTCTATTGAGTCTATTATTACTTACTCTTATCTCTATATAAATTTATATATAGAGAGAAAAAGTAGTGGATTCATGTCAAAAATTTCATTTCGAGATTTTGATGGATATACACGTTTTGAGGCCCCCCTGAATCCAAAAAAGTGGTTTTTCGCGACATAGTCTGTCAGTTAAATTTAAAGCATATTGTATATTTAAGTTTTCTAAATGTCTTTTGATGTCAAAAAACCCTTAAAAAAAATTTTAAACCAAAAAAGTTTTATTTAAGATCTGACGACAATGTCTGTACAGAACATATGAATGGCTGCAAGCAACAGACAAAAGTTATACTCCTATTTTAATAATAAAACTTATATTGTATTATAAGACATTTCTAAATACGAACGAGCGTAATAAAATATATCATCTCTCTCACTTAGATCAAAGTGGAAAATATTTTATATTTAATTTGTGAAACTTGATATTAATTTCAACTCATGACAGAAAGAGAGAAACTGGAGGGGATTTATGAAAAGAGAGAATCTAGTTAAGGGGAGGGGGTCGACAATTGGTTGTCTATTATAAAGGATACAATGCAAAACAAAGTTTAATGTCTAATGAAGGCTTAAATTTCTCAACTTCGATGGGTGGTTCCACTAAACCTAGAAATGGGACGGAAAAAATCCCAAGGAACATGCGATGATGTCATATAAAGTTTAAATTTACCATAATATTGTCAGGCCAAGTAATATAAATAATGTCCGTTTCAGAGGTTCAATATATTTTCTCTTACCTATGAGGGGTTCAAAGAAAAAGTGGACCAAGCGCAAAAAAAAACAATTTTCTTATTTCTCTACCGACATAGGCGCCCTAAGGCATCTAAAATATAGTCCAGGGACTGTGATTTTATCATTTTCTTTCCATAGATTGTCCAAAAACACGGATAGTTTTCTTTTAAATTATATTACAACTTAAAAAACGACGCCCTTGTTGAGCTTCGCCCCCTCCGCCCTCAAAGGCTAGTTACGCCGCTGGTTATTCGGTGTAATAATGAATGAAACCGTGTTCGAATTTCAATACTAATCCTCCAGAGTGCAGCAGTTCCTTAATGCAAAAAAAAAAAACATTGTGTGTTTTTATGAAACCCAAGCGAAACTTTTCGGATCGTAGGCGTTTAACTGAAAATTTTCAGAAAATTATTCTATTAAGGGTATTAAAATCGCGTTTTTAATCTTAACTTATTAATTGGAAAATGGGAAATCAAAAGACGCATGTTAAAAACTGAGAACAATATTCATTTAGTAATTGAAAATTTGAATCATTTTAAATTATTTTGAAAATTATATTTTATCATTTCAAAAAGTGAATAATTAAATCTCACAATTATTTTTTTATAATTCGTCATATATATTAAATTTCAACTTTCCTATTTTTAGCCGTGACGGCTTGTTACGTCATAACTTGTAGCGTCACGGCCCTTGACGTCACGGCTTGTAACGCGGCATGCTGATAGAGAAACGAAAAAATTAGGGGCCATCAAATAAAAGTTCCACTTAAAAAAAAAAGAAGAAATTCCCTCTCCCCCACACTTCTTGTTGCATCACTGAAACGTTCGAATTTAAAATAAAAAATTATTTAAAGACATTTCTTTTCTTTTTTTCTTTTTCAAATAGTACAATGTTTGAATAAAATATTGTATGTCTGTGTCACTTGAAAAAATTTTTTCATCGAAAAAGAGGCAGCAGGCAAGCAAGCAACTCAAGGGACAGACAATATGACTAAATTGAAAAGGATTATGGTTGAGAGAGGAGGAAAATACGAAAGAAATCAGACCAAGACGACGTGCTTTGGGGGATTGATATCAAACAACACAGACAGAGAGAGAGAAGAAATCACAAATAGCATGTAAAAATGGTCAAGAAAGAGAGAGATGATAACAAAAAGAAGAAGGGAGAAGATTTTGATGAGATATTCTTTTTTTCTAAGGGGGTAGAGGACAAAAAAAAGGAAAAGAAAAGGACACACCGTCTCCTAAGAGCACTTAAGGACTAACTTTAGCGTTAAGTTGATCAGAGATTATGACACAAGACGACAAGAAAGTACAAAGGTGTTGGATGGTTAGATAACGAATACTTCTCTGAGCCTATTGAAAAAAAAGCAACAATGAACTTCCAAGTCCAACAGAAAGTCCAAAAACAAAGTGGTAACACGTGGGAATAAATTAATAAGGAATTTTTCAATGCGGTTTTTTTTTAATGAATTAAATTCATAAGAGATTATTGGGACATCGAGCTATAATTTTTTTAATGACTTATTAAAAAATTATCGTAATTAATTTTTTTGTTATCAAGCAAATACAAAAAAACAATCTGCCCCAATAATCTTCATTTTTTTTTATTTAAAAATGAATTTATTGTTATTATTAATCACATATTAATTAAGAAATTTTTAAAATAAGCTTAGATGATTTATTTAAAAATCAACTGTCAAATTAGTTCAGCATTTTTGCAGTAGATGGCAGGCTAGTCTAACAGACAATATAGTATTAGCCTATATCTATATATTTTTATGCTTTTATAAAAGATACATAATATATAATAACATTTATAAAGATTTATTGTTAAAAGATCAATGAAAATCAACCAAATGCATTAAATATTATTAGCTACCATTCTGACATCTCTTGGCAAATTTTTGAATTACTTTATCTTTTGGGGATACTTTTTATGACACACAAAGCCCTCTTATCGGGAAAAACATGCATAACACCTTCGCTCCCGTACCCCCTTAATACCCTTAAATGAATAATTTTCTGAAAATTTTCAGTTAAACGCCTACAATCCGAAAAAAAAAGTTTCACTTGCATCGTGGTTTCATAAAACCACACAATGATCTTTTTTAATATTGATCGATTCAACCAACTTTCAAAAATCTAAAATCGACTTTTCGAGTGCCTTTTCCATCCCTACTACAATTTCTACATTTCGGTAAGAAGGTATTTATAATTTATAGTTTGAATATTCTCAAAGATATGTAGAATAGTAAAATAAATTTATTTTTATAATGTTTACATCTTCAATTCTAATTTATTGCCGAAAACTATATAAATGTCCACTCAAAAAATCTGGTGTGACAAGCACAAACACGAATTTCAATTACCGAAGGTTGTGTGCTGTCACATCATACTACTTAACCTCTTTTATTTTCCTAGTGCAAATATAATTGCTCTATCAGACCAAAACTTTAATTATTATTTTTTTGATTTATTTTTTTTTCTGTCTCATCTAATTGAAATATATGTGAGCAGAGATGATTATTTGAGCAAAACGCAAACGATGGTGGCGGTAGGCTATATAACGTGTAAAAAATGCTGAGTTGGCTGTTAATCGCTTGAACAGGCATTAAAGGGGAGGCAGAGACTCTCCCCCTCCCCCCCGGCCTCTTTGGGTCTAATTGACAGAAATAAAAGAGAGATTTTGCTCCAAAAGAATCGGTGGCATCTCCCATGGGAGAATTGGGATAATTCATTGTCCAGATTAATGTAGTGTGAAGGGGGTGATATTTGCGTGACATTTCACAATATATGAGATTTTTTTTTTGTTTTAATGAATAAATGACATGGATTATTATTACATGAAGATTTTTTTTTTTTAATATAAATAAAATTTATTTGAATTATAAATATATATAATAAATCAAAAATGCATTGCGATTTTGTATTGCTTAGCGAAAGAAGATAAATTTTATAAATAAGGACGTACAGTACATGTCTATAGGAACCCTGTTATGCAAATGAGTGTCAAGTGCCAGCATGGGCGGGCCAGAAATTTTTGGAAGGGGGGGGGGGTGGATTGTTTTTTCCCCCCCCCCCCCCCCCCTAAAAGAGGAGTATAAGGGTTTATAAAATATATGGGGCCCCCCCCCCTCCCCCCCCCCGGGGGGTCGGGGCCCCCCCCTTTTTTTTTTAATTTTTATTTTTTTTTTCAATCTTTTTTTTATTTTATTTGGATTTAAAAAAAATAGGTTTTTTTTTTTTTTTTTTTTTTTTTCTTTTTTTTTTTAAAAAAAAAAAATAATAAATTTATTTATATTTATTTTTTTTTTTTTTTTTTTAAAATTTAAAAATTTTTAAGTTTTTTATAAAAAAAAAAAAAAAAAAAAGTGCCAGGTACAGAGTTTTAAGAAAATTAACATTCAAGTTTTTCTGATTTAAATTGTTTTGATTAGATTGATTATATATCATTTTTTTAAAGTGAAGCTTTTATTTAATGGCCTCAAATTTTTTCGCTCTTCTATCAGCATGTCGCGTTACAAGCCATGACGTCAAAGGCCGTGACGCTACAAGCCATGACGTCACAAGCCGTGACGCTACAAGCCATGACGTCACAAGCCGTGATGACAAAAATAGGAAACAATTGGAAGATTTTCGCTGGATGAGATGTATAGGAAAGGACCGGAGAATAAAAACCAGCAATTGATGGACCCTCTCACATCATCTTTAATTAGCAAATATTTCGACTGGCATTACGCCTAGACATCATCAGTGCAAACAAATGATTTGGTGGAGGGCCCGTGTCAAACAATGGTTGAGGATTATTTTAAAATTTCTCGGAGAAGCAGGGGTCAGACGCAAGTGCAAGCGAAGTTTGCTTCTCCGAGAAATTTTAAAATAATCCTCAACCATTGTTTGACACGGGCCCTCCACCAAATTATTTGTTTGCACTGATGATGACTAGGCGTAATGCCAGTCGAAATATTTGCCAATTAAAGATGATGTGAGAGGGTCCATCAATCCCTGGTTTTTATTCTCCGGTTCTTTCCTAAAAATAGGAAAGTTGAAATTTATTATATATGACGAATTATAAAAAAATAATTGTGAGATTTAATTATTCAATTTTTAAATTGATAAAATATAATTTTTAAAATCATTTAAAATAATTCAAATCTTCAATTAGTAAATAAATATTGTTCACAGTTTTTAATATGCGTCTATTGATTTCCCATTATCATTCCCATTTTCCAATTATTAAGTTCAGATTAAAAACGCAATTTTAATACCCTTAGTTGAATAATTTATTGAAAATTTTCAGTTAAACGCTTACGATCCGAAAAAAGTTTCACTTGCATCGTGGTTTCATAAAACCACTCAATGATTTTTTTTTGTCAATTGTGCAAGTAATTACTGTAATTTTGGCAGATATTCATAAATTATCTCTAAAAATATGACTAATTTAGAGAAAAACAATAAAATATAAAAAATTATTTTTGCAAAATTCTCTAACGATTGTAAGTCCAATTACATTTGTAAAAATGCTTCAAAGTCCCATGACACATGATTGCAAATTAATCTATGCACTATTTATTGTATATTAATAAAATTATTTTAGTTTTATAATTCAAAAATTAAAACCGAGTTATTATTATTAAATTTGTTTTATATTGTAGTTGTGTCTGTTGAGTTGTATCAAGAAAAGGTTGCGAAGGGAGAAAGTGACAGCACACAACTTTCTCTTACCTTCCGTAATCGAAAGTTGTGTTCTGTGCTTGTCACACCAGTTTTGTTTTTCACTTCATTTCATTTGGCTATCATCAAAAAGTATTATCCGTAGAAAGGATCATCAAGAGAACGCCTAGAAGATAGACAACCAGAATGGCAAGGGATGAGAAATGAAAGGGAAGAAGCAAGAGAAAAGCACTGCGTGGGCACAAGTGGGTGTGAAAGGGGGAGGAGTTTCTTTTTTTCTCCTTTATTCTTTCATTCTTTTATCCTACTGGTTGCCTAACTCCCAGGCGTCTCTATAACTTAACAATTTGTGTCTTCTACACAGCCGGTGGCTTTTTAACGTAACAACGTCTTTTACTCGACTTCAAAAACAATATCTGACAGGTGTGGCCAAACTTTTATCCATTAAGGACGACTTTTGTTTAAAAAATGAGTTTTTTTGAAAAAAAAAAAATTGATTTTTGAGTTAATTAATCGCGATTTTTTTATATAGTCAATTAGAGTTTTTCTTTCTGCACAAATTGACATCATATTTAGTCTGATTTGATTATCCGTTCGGATTTTACAGTGGTTTAAAATTTCAAAAAACGATTTCCCTCTCTCGTGCGGTAAAATGACGTCATATCCGAAAAAAGAAAAAATGTCCGGGCGTATTGAACCACTCTTTCTAAAAAATATATTTAGATTTAGTGTAGCTTTTAAGGTCAAGTACCCGAGTCGAAATTTAAGACCTTATAGCCTTTAGGCCCTGAATAGGTCCGATTTGGAGCACTGTAAGCCGACTCAGGTCCGACTTTGAACCCGGAGGTCCTACTTTGGTTCTACTTATGCACCCTTAAATCCGATAAAAGTAAATATGAAGAAAAATGAAAAGAATAATATATAAAAAAAAATAAATAAATAAATTTAAAAAAAATCAGAATTTTTACTCTCAAAGTGACGTCACTCAAACGTAGTACTTGTACAACATACCGATAGTACTCCTTGATATCCTCCATTTTATAATTGAATTTGTTTTTATTGTTTTGTTCTAAATTTATTCAAATTAAAAATTAGTATTAAGTTAGTAATATACAGAATATACTTCCCTCCTACAATGGCATTCCCCCTTTACAAAATATAAAACCACTGGCCGGGGGATACGCCCCCTGGACCCTCTTGCTCGCATTTGGCGAGCAAATGCATCTAATTTATTCTTGCTGAATTTTCCCCTAGTTTTTACCTCTGGTAGATTATATTACAGATTATTTTTTTCTTATTGAGAAAAATATGAGTTGTTTGATCCATCCCTCTTATTTTTGTTCATTTTGAAAAAAAATTATATTCATTACATGGGTGATTGAAAATTTTTTTGCATTAAGGGGTTGAGGGAGGGTAGAGGAAATAGAAGTATCGACTAAATTTAAATTAAATATTAAAATATCTACAACTTATAGAAGCC
This sequence comes from Euborellia annulipes, assembly GCA_023213315.1. Classification (NCBI taxonomy): domain Eukaryota; kingdom Metazoa; phylum Arthropoda; class Insecta; order Dermaptera; family Anisolabididae; genus Euborellia; species Euborellia annulipes. Next base: position 9,944 of record JAKCPI010003169.1, read on the forward strand.
TTTTTTGATTTTCGAAAAAAAAAATTTTTTTAGATTAATCGATTAAATAAAAGATATTTTAAAAAAGGAGTCTATAAGTTGTAGATAATTAAATTAGTAATCATTGTGTTAAAGAATAATTAATTTTTTGCCTTTAATTAATTAGCTGGAAAGTCTAGAATGAAATGCAATTTGTCCTTGTTTTCTATGGGGACACTAACGCCATCTCTTGCCACCTAGAGGAACTCGGTAGTCAAAAGCTTTCTAACGACTTTTCGAGACCACCTTAAATGTAAAAAAGTGTGCTTCAAATAATTTTGATTTTTCGCCACTTTGCCACTCAAATGAGAAGAACTTTTAACGTTTGGTAGACTTAACTCAAAAATTGAATTGTCGGACTTTCGCCACTCAGCAAGCGATATTTTCTAGAATATAATGAATAATCTATAAAAAAAACATTGAGTGGTTTTATGAAACCACGATGCAAGTGAAACTTTTTTTTCGGATCGTAGGCTTTTAACTGAACATTTTCAGAAAATTATTCAATTAGGGGTATTGAAATCGCGTTTTTAATCTTAATTTAATAATTGGAAAATGGGAATGATCAATTGGGTGTAATAAACGAGAAAAAGTAAAATTTAAAATTTATATTTTATCAATTTAAAAATTGAAAAATTAAATCTCACAATTATTTTTTTTATAATTCGTCATATACATGTATATTATATTTCAACTTTCCTATTTTTGTCGTCATGGCTTGTGACGTCAGAACTTGTAGCGTCACGGCCTTTGACGTCACGGCTTGTAACGCGACATGCTGACAGAGAAACGAAAAAATTTGTGTCTATCAAAATAAAGTTTCGCTTTAAAAAAAAAAAAAAAAGAAAATTAACTTTAATCATTTCTCTGCTATGTTCTAAACACTCTACCTTTATAAGAATATCATATGTTGATCCCTTCATATGCACTCGTATATCAATTTTTAATTTACTGAGAAAATCTTTTTTTTTTTTATTTCACACCCAAAATAATAAATTTTGTCTCCATTCATTGAAATGAAAAAAAAAAAAAAAAAACTGTTGATCCCAGTTAGTATTATATTTTTTTTTTTCATTCCATCTCTCTATACACAATCGAATCCCTTTTCTCTCTCTCTCTCTTCCCCCATTTTTACTTTTTTTTTTTTTTATATATCACACACTCATCATGGTTTGTAATCCTTTTTAAAATCCCTTCACTTCGCATACATTCTCATTTTTTATTCTTGATCCTCGTGGCGTCATTTTTCATTCAACACTTACAAACACAACACATGGCGGTTCATATATTAATATATTCATAAAATATATACATGTAGAGGTGCTTTGATGGCACGTGCACCCTCCCAGGGCCAAGCGTATTCAAGTTATGCTTACAGTTAGTTCTAACCCGCGGCCTACTTGTGCTTTTTCTCTGGCCCACAATTATTTAAAATTATATTTCATTAACAAATAGTTTTTTGCCTGTCTAATATCATTATTAAAGTTTTAGGGCAAGGCTCAAGTAATCCAGAAGAAATGCAGCAAGTAATTCTTAATTAATTTGTTTCGGTTCTGGTTGAAACCATCATCAGAGCTTTGATAAGGTCTTTACGTATATGAAAAGCATTCAAACTATTACTGATACTAGTTATAAAAGCAGTTTTTTACAATGTAAAAAAAAAAAAATGGCTCGATTTAACATTATGTCGACATTTTTTTTTCTATGATAAGGAATTTTTTCGGGATTTTTTCTCACTCCATTCTTTTTATTAGTCTAAAATAAAAGTAGCAAAGATAATTTGATCAAGATTTCTTAAATAATAACGAAAATATATAAGAAATATGAACGTGACATTAAACTATAAGAAAGGTATTATATCTTACCCAGCCTTCGGCAGCTCATTTGTCATCAAATATCCCATCAAGCATCCCATCAATCAAGATATCGAGCATAAAACATGTCATCAAGTATCCCATCAATCATGTCATCAAACATCCCAGCAATAATGCCATCAAGCTTCCCATCATTCATATCATCAAGTTATAAACATGTATAAACATAAATAATGCAAACTCCCATCAATCATATCATCAAGCATTCTATCAATCATGTCATCAAACATCCCAGCAATAATGCCATCAAGCTTCCCATCAATCATATCATCAAGCATATATCATATCATCAAGCATCCCATCAATCATACCATCAAGCATATATCATATCATCAAGCATCCCACCAATAATGCCATCAAGCTTTCCATCAATCATGTCATCAAGCATATATCATATTATCATTCATCCCATCAATCATCTCATCAAGCATAAAATTATCATCAAGCATCCCATCAAAAATGCCATCAAGCTTTCCATCAATCATCTCATCAAGCAGAGATCACTAATGTATTTTTTAAGACCCATCGTTGATACAAATTTTTTAAAATCAGCTCACTAGTTTCTGAGCTAAGTCAAAAAACTATAAAAAAGCTGCCTCCCTGCCCCTCGCTGGGTACGCTCATGAAATAAATCATTAATTATTTAGCAAATATATATTAATGAAAATTTAGTTAATTTTATTAATCTGATTAAAATTAATTTAATTTGATTACATTTTTAATCCCATTTCTTTAACCATATCAGAAATCTGATTTGATTACGTTAGTTTAACTAAATTTATACTCAAACTATATCAAGCATAATAGATTCTTGATATGATTTGTTTACTTTAACTAAATTTTGAATCAACATTTAGTTGGTTCCCAACTCTGATGTCACCAGATCTACTATTTCTTATATAATAATTTAATGTGAACGATATTGTGTTTATTTAAAAAATTAAATCAAACAAAAACAAAGGCAAATAAAGAGATCATTTCCGTATCTTTCTTTCTCCTTTCTCCTTTTTATTTGTCATTTCCTACTTGCTAATTTCAACTTTCACAAGAGAGAGGTTTCTACCTTGTTGTTGTTGTTATCTTACTATTTTCAAAGAGAATTTAAAAGATAGATAGATTTTGTATCGGAGGTAAATCCCTTTAGAAGAACGAAGATGTCGTCGTTGTCACCGTCGAAAGAAAGGCTGAGAGGGAGAGAGGAGAGATTCAATTTAATTAAAAGTGAACGAGTTACACCCATTTACAAAATTTCACACCCATTGCACATCGCTTGCTTGTTAATGAAAAGAAGCTTCTCTCTTTCTATTTATTCTAAAGGGAAATTCTACTCTCTCTCTTGTTGTTGCCGATTTAATAACATAATCACAATCTCGGATCAGAAAAGACTTGTCATTAACTTTAGCATACTAATATTGTAACTAGTCTTTTATTTTTGGGTATTTTTATTTATTTAATTTATTAACTCAACTGCCTATTTTTGACCTATGGGGTATCTATTTGCTTATTTCTTTAATAATGATATATAACCTCCTAGGTAGCCCTCGGGCTTGGAGTAGTTGGTAGCGCGCCACCCTTGTATACCATGGGTCGAGGGTTCGGATCCCAGGCAGTCTGATGATTTTATTTAAGTCATTTGGATACCAAGTGATTTAAATAAGAATGCCTGGACCCCAAGATATATATTTACATAATAATGATTATCGTCAAAGTCTTAAATGGCTTAAGTTCCCGAATAGACAGTGTGTATGTGTGTGTGAATGTGGGTGTGAATGGGAAAAAATGTGTCTTAAAAAAAAAAAAAAACCTCCTCGGTACGTCCAGTAATTTTAAAATTAAATAACTCGAAAACGCTGATCGATAGAAGAATATAATAAATTGAAGTATTTATTATGAAGCTAAAGTTTCGAAATTAGTTACAAATTTTGTCAACAGGTGGCGTAGTACGGAATTCTAGATCAGCGTTTCTCAAACTTTTAAACCTTCGGTAATCGAAAGTTGTGTTCTGTGCTTGTCACACCAGATTTTTTGTATCGACATATATTTAGTTTCCGAGAGTAAGGTACATTTTCCAAGATGTAAAATATTATAAGTATGGGAAAATATTTATATTTTGTTACCATGGCAACCATTTCTCCCATCTTCTCTATGAAGTACAAGAGTAAAGTGGTCTTCAGAAGTTTTCAACGGCAAAATGAGAATATACATTATAAAGAGCATCTAAAAAATAGTTGATTTTTGAATTTAAAAAAAATCGTTGAACCGAATTTTGAGAAAATCGAAAAAAACTGAAAATCTACATCAGTAAAGTACTAGTACTTTTTGGCCGATTTTGTTCAAAAGCTTATTTCCACGCCCTAGTGGAGTGCCTAACTTAAATATAAAATTTCAACCTCCTAGCTCAATTCCTTTATGCTTAAAATTGAACACACACAGACAGACAGACAGACAGACCGCGAAAACCACTTTTTTGGATTCAGGGGTGATAATTAATTATTTTATCATTTAAGTTATAAATTGTCTTATTATGAAGCTAGAGACTGGCTGGAAAATAACAAAAAAAACCCTGGTGTGGCTAAGAGCACATCACACAACTTTCTCCCATTGGCTTTCCTTGGGCTGCCTACACTTAATCTTTCCTCTAATACTAGGAATTTTTAATAAATTTAATGACATTTTCCCCATTTCTCTCTCTTGTGCTCTTTCTCTAAAATTAATTACAAAATCATGCTTTTACGTTCATAGTATATACGTATAAATGTATTTTGTTTAAGTTTGAATCCTTTAAATCAAATGACTAGAAGAGAGAGAGAGAGAGAAAGAAGGGGTGGGGGGGGGGGATTTTGATGTCGTGACTTGAACGTCGGAAGTTGGATTTTACTTTCAAAGCCCTCCTTCTTCGCCTCCGTATGACATTGAAACGCAATTTAAACTACTCCAAGACAAAGACGTTTTCTAAATAAATATGATATTTGAATTGAGGGAAGGCAACGGATCAAGATATTATTTCACTTCAAACAAATGAGATGATGACTCCCTGGCTTTGTATTTTAATATTTATGGTTATTAAATAATGAGAAAAATTGAAATTTATAGACGATTTTATTCGACATTTATGGATCTATTAGATCTTTTTGGATTCTTTACCGACGGGGGAATATCTACCGTTGAGTCTGAAGTGTTACTTCGTCTACACAACCTTCACAACTCTGACATAATAGCAAACGGAGTACAAATTGGATGATCCGTGGTTCGACTCCCGGTGGCACACCCTTACTTTTTCTCGGGTATTTGAATTAATAAATATTTAATTATATAAAGTAAATAATGGTAAAAATGAAAAAAAAATTATAAAATTGAAAATAAATATTTGCAATGTAGGCATTCATTAAAAATCTGGTGTGACTGACGCACAGCACACAACTTTCTCTTACCTTCAGTAATCGAAAGTTGTGTTCTGTGCTTGTCACTCCAGATTTTTTGTGTCTACATATATTTAGTTCCCGACAGTACGGAACATTTGAATTCAGATGTATTTTTTTTTTTTTTTAAACACACTTTTTTCTCATTCACACTCACACACACATTAGCACAGTCTTTTCGGCAGCTTAGGCCTTATAAGACTCTGACGATAACCTTTATTTTATGAAAATATCTATTGGGGGTCCAGGCATTTCTATTTAAGCCATTTGGTATCCAAATGGCTTAAATAAAATCATCGAACTGCCTGGGGTCCGATTCGGTATAGAAGGTAAGCACCCTACCAACTAGACCAAGCCCGTAGGCTTATTTCGCTTTAAAATAATACAAATATATCCCAGGCAATCCGATGATTTTATTTAAGCCATTTGGATACCAAATTGCTTAAATTAAAAGTCTTAAATGGCCTAAGTTGCCGAAAATACTGTGTGTATGTGAGTGTGAATGGAGAGTGAATGAGAACTAAGTGTGTGAGTTAAAAAAAAAGGAAGGTGAGGGAGGTCTCTTAGCTGGACTATGTAGAAAAGCAGTGTAAAAACTGCGAAAATCGAAGGAATCTAAGGTCATATTTGGATTCAGAAGGTCATTTTACTTAAGAATCTGAAGAAACTATCTCGGGGCTTTTTTTCTTGCCGAGTAGTGTTATTATCATATATCTGCAATAATATACTTATTAAATTTATTTAAAATTTTATAACATGAAACTTATTTAATTTAAAAATTAAAATTGAAAAATGTAAATAAATATTATTATAAAATATTAATCATGAATAATGTGAAAAGTACTATTATATATTTTAAAAAAATATTCAATGAAATACCAGACTTTATTTTTTATAATGAATATTCAATTAATGTGTTTAAAAAGAGGATCCATTTTAAATATAATATGATCTGATTAAATAAATCAAAATTTCACTTGATTAATCTAAAGCACTTCATTTTTCTTTAAAAAAAAAAAAATATTTCCTTTCTCACTAATTAATTTTTTTATAATAGAAACATCAACTTTGAACATAAATTTTAAATAATTAAAACTGAAAAATACATAATTAAAAAGCACATGAATAGCTAATTTATTATCATACATTTAAGAGGCATTATAAAATATTAGCAAAAAAAGTTCATTATTCTCTTAAAAAATTGTATTTTCAAAGAGATATTTTGGAAATAATATTTCTTAAGATCATAATTTATCTTTTGTGGTTTATGAGAGTAGGGAGGTGGATTTAATTTAGAAATATAATATGAAAATAATAATAACCACCTTCTCTTTCTCGTTTTCTGAAATTGGATGGATTTCCCTTGAAATGTGCGTGAGAAATTAATTTATTACTAGGCTGAGACTAATCTAGAAGAAGAATAAAGAAAATAATATAGCTACCTAATATACTGTAGTATTTTATATTAGAGTGAAAACAAAGGAATCTTTATTCGCATCGGTAATAAAGAATAATTATTTTTTATTTCGTAGAACTGATTTAATTCATATCTATTACAATGTTTCGACCATTCTGTAAAAATTTTCGGATGCAATTCAGGCTAAAAGAAGCATAACCTAGGTAGGAATAAACATTTGGATAAGGCTTGGACCAAGCGTCACCAGTACAGTATTGGACGAGGCTTGTGGCAAGCCTTGGACGATAACAATGTCCCAAGCCTCGAGAAACAAATAAACCCAGGATGGCCCAAGCCTTGAGAAACGAAAAACCAGAGTTGCCCCATTCTTTGGAAAACAAAAATCCACGGTCGATCCAAGCCTCGGGAGATAAAAATCCAGGGTTGATTCAAGCCTAGGGACAATTATTGCAAATGAAGATTTAATATCGTTAGTAATAGAGCTACCACATAAAGAGTTGAACCCATCTTTAGGACTATTTTGGACCCCCTACTCTATTTTATTATAATAATATTAATAAGATTAATGATATAAAAAGAGGATGCAGCCAATAATAAAAAGCATCTATTTTGTTAACACTCTTTATTTAGGAACGTTTGTATTTAGACGAATGTATTTTTTAGGCATTCAAGGCTTTGCTCTCATACTCTCTTGTGGGTAATGAAATTAAAAAAAAAATACATTCGACTAAATATATATGATCTGTATTATATCTAATTTGACGATATCTATTTTGTATGTTAATAATATAAAATATACTCTTGGAGGTCTGAAGATGGCTTTGTTGATCATAGCCGAAACGTTCCGAAATAAAGAGTGTTAACAAAATAGATGCTTTTTATTTATTGGCGGCATCCTCTTTTATATAATAGATAGCTGATGAATGCAATGTTGCCAGTTCTTTATTACGTGAAAAACTGCTCGAGTCAAAAGTCATTCATTTATTATTTTTGGTAATTAAATTATTAACTTAATACACTTATAAACTCTGACAGGTCACGACTAAATTATAATAAGGAATTTTGGCATTCAAATTTTTAATTTTATTTTAAAAAAATTTAGATTCTATTATGACTTACGAGGTACTATCCGAACAACCTTAAACTTGCTACCGTGAATAAAGAAGTTTCAATTAAAATTCAAAGAATTTTCTGCCAAAAAAAAGTGATTGAACATTCTCTAAAAAGAAAATTGCCCAATATGGCTTCCAAACAACTCTTCAAATTATTTGAAACTGAGCTTACAAGTTATAGACAATTGCATATCTCTCGGAATATTTGTCTTCAAGATGTTAAAAAAAGCTTTTTTTAGCAACTTTGACTCTGGTATCCCAGGCAGCTAGTATTTTATAAAATAATGAAATAACATTTAATATTCATAAGATCAATCTTCAAAAGGCTTTTAAATCTAGATTTTATTTATTGACTTATCCAATACATATATAAAAAGAGCTGGGCAGACATACATATAAATATATCCTTGTTTTTATTACCATTTAAATTGCGCCACAGTAGATTTACTGCGTGTTGCTTTTTGCTGCTGCTGGACCAACGAATGAACGCGTGAAATAACCCTTTGAATGATTTTGTACAAAATTTATTATTTTATTATCCTAAAAAGGGAAGCAAATTAAAATTTAAATGGAAAAATATATTTATAGTTGATATCAAAACGTCATAATATTTGAAAAGAAAGTAGGGGAGACCGAGGCAGGTTGGCCCAGTCGCGATATTTCGCAGAATAATTGGAAGATTGTGTTAAAGTTCAAAATGAAGGTTAATATATCATATTAGCATCATCATCATAGCACTGCCACCCTACTTCTGAATAAAAATTGTTTCAAATATGACGATGGGGCAGGTTGGCCCAAAAATGACGGGGCAGGTTGGCCCACTCGATTTTTTGCCATGCTTATGTATGAAATCGTTAAACGCTGTTTTATCTTTTCAATTTTAGTGGCAATGAATGAAGTAAAAGTAACAAAATAAAAATTATTATAAATATCGACGTTATACTGGCCATCATTGAGAGTTTATTGGAGGAAATTTTGCATCATGTATGAGCACGTGTGTTTGTTGTTGTGAAGTTAGTATCAGATATATGAATATGTTCTTATTGTTTTGTAAAGCGTCCTAGTGCGCCTGCATTTGGATACCAAATGGCTTAAATAAGAATGCCTGAACCCCAGGGGCGCCGGAACGAATTTGAATCAGGGGGGGGGGGGCAAAAAATTTTTTTTTAGAAAATTAAAATAATTTAATATGTTTAAATAGTATAAAACAAAAACAAATCTACTATAAAACTTTAAAAATTTTAAATAAAATCACAATTTTAATAAAATTAAAATTTTAAAAAATTTGCTAGTTATTTTTCAAAAATTTTTGGAAAAAATTTGGAAAAAAATGAATTTCTTACTCTTTTAATTTAGAAGATTTTATTTTTCAAAAGTAAAATATATCATTTTTAATAATAAATGAAATAAAAGAAGAAATTTTGCCCCCCTCTGCCCCCCCTGTAGGATGCCAGGGGGGGGCAATGTACCCTTGCCCCCCCAGTTCCGGCGCCTATGCTGAACCACAATATATGGCCTAACTTGCCGAAAAGACTGTGTGTATGTGAGTGTGAATGGGAAAAAAGTGTGAGTGTTAAAAAGAAAAAAAAAACGGTCTAGTTCTTTGAATATGCGTGGAAAATATCAAGAGTTTTCGCTTAAGAGGTTTTTCAAAAGAGCACAAATTAAGCGACATCCTTCCTCCACCAGACAATTGGATTAACTGCACTGATTCGAATTTGGAAGTTTCTGGTTCGTGGCTTGTTTCTGAGCAGAAATTATTTTCAAACGTAATAAATTTTAAAAATACATATAAATTGTATTTTCAAAATACAGGGTGTTCGAAAAAGAACTCCCTAGTTTTAAGAAACTGTTATTTAATGTAAAATATACATATTCCAGTGACTAATACATTAAATGAAAGGTGACTTAATAAAGTTTTTTTACCACTAGTACACCTCTATATGCGATCCATTTGTAGCCCGGCAGATATCCAAGCGGTATTCAATCTCCTTCCAGGTATTAGTTAACATATCAGGTGTGACCGATGCTACTGCCGCTAAGATTCTCTGACGAAGATGGTCAATGTCACGTATCTTCTCTGCATACACAGAGTTCTTGACATAACCCTACAGGAAAAAATCCAATGGTGTTATGTCTAGGCTTCTTGGAGGCCATGCGATTGGGCCATCTCTACCCATCCATCTTGCTGGGTAAGGGGCATCTAAGGCTGAGCGCCTGTGGGGTTATGTCAAGAACTCTGTGTATGCAGAGAAGATACGTGACATTGACCATCTTCGTCAGAGAATCTTAGCGGCAGTAGCATCGGTCACACCTGATATGTTAACTAATACCTGGAGGGTGATTGAATACCGCTTGGATATCTGCTGGGCTACAAATGGATCGCATATCGAGGTGTACTAGTGGTAAAAAAACTTTATTAAGTCACCTTTCATTTAATGTATTAATCACTGGAATATGTATATTTTACATTAAATAACAGTTTATTAAAACTAGGAAGTTCTTTTTCGGACACCCTGTATTTAAACAATCTTATAACATTCCAACCGGAGAATCCAGAGAAAATGTCTTAGTATGTCAGTCACAATCAATTTTTTGTCTTCCTTGATTGACTTGAACAGAACAAACTTGCTAATTTGCAATTTACATACAGAATTAATAAAGAAGATGTCATTATTATTACAAGAGAGCGATAAATTTTTTTTATTACCGTACCAAATGATTTGAAATTCGAATGCAGTTGGTTGGTGTGTGACTGTTGTTTTTTTTTTTTGCTACGTCGTTTGTTCTTGAATGTGTCCCTCCCCCCCCTCTTCCACCCTTTTGTCGCCTTGTCTTTCTAATTAAATGCAAATCATTTTGGCCCCTAGCGAGAGAATGTTAGGTTGGTTTGGCTGTTGTCACTAAACGCTGGCTTTGTCACTTTTGAAATATGATCCTCCCTCCACCTCTCTCTCCAACTAACTTGGGCTTGTAATGCGTCACCCTTTCTAAAGATTTTTTTTTTACTTTTGAAATCGATTGTAGTTCATTTTTAATAGATAGAAATTAATTCATTCTCAGATCAGTTCAGTCGTGTAGCTACCGTGGAGCAGTTGAGGCAAACTGTTCGAGGGGCATGAATTATAAGGGCGTCAAAATGGAATGCCATTCAAATATTGCTCTTTTTTACTTTCTCGTATAGAATATAAAGAGAAAGTATTGTAGTCGTCGAAAAATTCGACTTCAAGATTTTGATGTTTCTCCACGTTTTAGAACTCCCTGAGTCCAAGAAACCCATTTTGGGCATTATGTCTGTGTGTGTGTGTGAACACGATTGCTTAAAAACGCAAGCAGCCAGATCGATGAAATTTGGTATATAAGCTTACTCCTTACACTAAAAATGCTGATTTTTATCAACTTTTGGAGTAAATACGTTAAACGGAAGTAATACTTTACCTAAAAAGTTTTTTCAAAAATTATTATTAGGAGAATTTTTAATTATAGACCACATTTTTGTATTAAATATTTATTAAAAATTTATAAATACTATACAACGTTGTATATGAGTAAAAATAGCGGTGAATCTAACTTCACAGAAAGGCCAACAGATGGCGCTGACGTCGCTGTATATAAAAAGGCAAGTAACCGACATTTTTTTTTTTTTTTTAAGTTATAATAAAAAGGTGATAAAATAAAATTAGTGTGAATTAAATCTAAGTGATGGTTTATAATAATAAAAGTAAGAAGTTAAAAAAAATAAAGAGAAATGATATATTGGGGTTTTTTGGAAGTTGGAGGAGTGATGAAATGAGTGCACAGTACTTGATAACGGCTGCAGAATAAGCAGTCGAAACGTTGTACAGTATCTATTTATTTTTAATAAATATTTCATACAAAAATGTGGTCTATAATTAAAAATTCTCCTAATAAATAATATTTCAAACCACAAAGAAATTTTTTTACTAATTGATTTTTTGGGGGTTTAAAAGTATGAAAAATTTAAAAATTGAAACGTTTTCGCTGAGAGAAACAGGTAGAAATTTTTCCGAGATTTTCAATTAACGCTTATTTTCTGAAAAATATTTATTTATTTACTTATTTTAAACACTTTTTTCATATTTACACTCCATACACACACAGTTTTTTCGGCAACTCAGGCCATATAAGTCTTTGACGATAACAGTTGATTAATTAGACCCTGTTACGCATTAGTGTGTCAAGCGCCAGCTACGGAGTTTTGAGAAAATTAACATAGTTTTTTTTTTTTTTATTAGATTATATATAATTAATTTTTTTTTTTGTCAATTGTGCAAGTAACATTAAATATAAATTTTTTTAAGGACATATTTCATAAAAAAATACTATTAATTATAGCATTTGAAACAATATTCCGTGCTTAACTCAATTTTTAATTTTTTGGCGCTTGACGCACTAATGCGTAACAGTGTCCAATTAATATATATATTTGGGCTCCAGGCATTCTTGGCCTTTGGTATCCAAATGGCTTAAATAAAATCATCGGACTGCCTGGGATCCGAACCCGCGACCCTTGGTATACAAGACCAGCACGCTAACCCCTCCACCAAGCCCGCGGGCAAAAAAGCTTTATAGAATGAAAGAATAATAATAAATTCAAAGAGACTATAATAAATCAGAAGAGAAAATATTGGCAAAGAATATACAAACTTATTAAATAATACATCAGAATATTTCTAATTGGATAAATCCTCTCTGCACCCCAGCCAGCTACATTCCCCACTTTTCTTCCTTCTTTTTTAAAAAAATATAAACATTTTTATAAAATTAATTTTTTTTTTACTTCCTCTTTACAAATACAACAACAACAACAACAACAAACTTTCAAGCTTGGAAAAAGTTTTCCATTTAGCATTGTTAATTAGGTTGGACTAAAAAAAAAAAAAAAAAAAATATTAAATCTTAGAAATGCGCATCAGTTTCTTATGACACAAGCAGATAATAATTTTCTTAATGTATTTTGCCAGCCACCCCCCCACAACAACAACAAAAACAAAATTCTTCTCTTAAATAAAAGAGTTAGTTGTTTGTTGATGATGCAATTTTTAGAGGAGTGGAGGGTGGGGGGAGAGGCCTTTTATTTAAATCGTCAGACAAAAAACACGGCTCTTGAACCGAATCTAATTGTGCAACAAATAAGAAAAGAGATGTTGTTGATAACAACGTTAACTACGTTCTTTGGGAAATAAGTGAATTTCTTTCTTAAAACGTAATGATATAAGGGAATTATAGAATGGAAAATTGTATTCAACGAGATGCTCTATTCAGGTGTCTTCGCTAAAGATTTAGCAATGCATAACATTTTATTATTCGTTCAGAAGGACTAGATGCGCCACCCGCCTCCAGCGGGCTCCAGGGAAGCTGACCCCTTTGGTTGTTCCAATCGTTTCATTTTTGCCCGAGTTCAACACCAATTTGTGATCAATTATTAAATAAAATGAACCTTCAGGTCGGGGATTATCTCTCTATGTTATTTTATGAATATTTTTAAATATTGGTGTTGGAGTCTGTTGTCATACTAAGAGTTTTGTTAGATTAATGAAAGGTGAGGATGTTTTGTGCAGTGCGACTAGTTTCATCAGATTTTTAGATTTAAAGAAAAAAATTTTAAAGTGAAACTTTTATTATATCGATACGAATTTTTTGGTTCTTCTATCACCATGTCGCGTTACAAGCCGTGACGTAAAAAGGCCTGACGCTACAAGCCATGACATCACTAGCTGTGACATCATGGCGACTCACACCAAGTATTTTTACTACACTACGGCATTTATACTTATTTCATCACAATATAAATAAAATAAGCCTATATAAAACAAAATTGATTATCTATATCTATACTATTATATAATTTCCGCTCTACGCCCCCCTCCTTTAATAAAATTTAAAATGACGCTTCTCTAGGATCTAATTAATTGAAAAATGATATTCCAGACCTGAGAAAATTCTTTTGGCGCTACCAGGGGGTACGTCCCCCCACTAAAATTTATCTCTCACTCGACGCCTACGGATCCGAAAAAAGTTTCACTTGCATCGTGGTTTCATAAAACCACACAATGATTTTTTTAAATTTTCTTAATAGAAATTTTTACGATTTTCTCTATTATAAAAAATCTTGTGTGACTGGTCGCAGAACACACAACTTTCTCCTACTTTTTGTAATTGTAAGTTGTGTTTGTTCTGTGCTTGTCAAATCAAATTTTTTGTGTTTACGTATTTACTTTCCTCCGATATTTTTTTTTTTTTTTTTTCAAAAAACATTCACACTTTTTTCTCATTCACACTCACACTCACACGCCCATTCACACAGTCTTTTCGGCAATTTAATTAAGACTTTTACGATAACCGTTAATTATTAATATATCTATTGTGGGTCGAGGCATTTCTATTTAAGCCATTTGGTATCCAAATAAAATCATCGGACTGCCTGAGGTCCGAGCCCGCGACGTTCGATATAGAAGGTAGGCACGCTACCAACTACTCCAAGCCCGTAGGCTTCCGATATATTAAAATTCAAAATGTAAAATTTATAAACATGTGAAAATATTTATATTCTATTACCATTTCTCCTATCTGTCCTATGAAGTACAAGAGTAAAGTGGACTTCAAAAGATTTCAAGGGCAAAATGAGAATATACATTTAAAAGAGCATCTAAAAGATAATTGATTTGTGAATTTTAAACAAAATCGTTGGAGTGTATTTTGAGAAAATCAAAAAATAAAAACTGAAAAAGTGCATCAGTAAACTCTTTGGCCGATTTTGTTCAAAAGCTTCTTGTCACGTCTCAGGGAGGTGCCTAAATTAAATATAAAATTTCAACCTCCTAGCTCTTTTCGTTCTTGAGATATTTTGTTCATAGACAAACAGGCAGACACACACACACAGACACTTTTTTGGACTGAGGGGTCCTGAAAACATGTAAATTTTCATAATTTAAAACTATATCAAAAAATCTGGTGTGACTGGCGCACAGCACACAACTTTCTCTTACCCTTCAGTAAGAGAAAGTTGTGCACCGTGCTGGTCACACCAGATTTTTTGTGTCGAGATATATTTAGTTTCCGATAGCACCTTAGTTTCAAACTTGCATTTTAAATGTTGACTGCTTCAAATAAACTATGGTTATTTTTCAAAATTTTAATCTCATATTTGGACATTTTATACACAATATAGAATCGTAAATAAATACAAAATTTCATAAGAATTGGAAAAAAAATTTTAAATGCCTAAAAAGTTCCAAAGGGGACCCCTTTTGAATCGAAATTAACATACAAATCCCTATAGGAAATTAACATTGTTCCTATGCGAAGATGAGGTGGAAAGGGAATTTAAAAATCTGGTGTGACTGGCGCACAGCACACAACTTTCTCTTACCCTTCGGTAAGAGAAAGTTGCGCACTGTGCTGGTCACACCAGATTTTTGTGTCGAGATATATTTAGTTTCCGATAGCACCTTAGTTTCAAACTGGCGCACAGCACACAACTTTCTCTTACCCTTCGGTAAGAGAAAGTTGCGCACTGTGCTGGTCACACCAGATTTTTTGTGTCGAGATATATTTAGTTTCCGATAGCACCTTAGTTTCAAACTTGCATTTTAATTGTTGACTGCTTCAAATAAACTATGGTTATTTGTCAAAATTTTAATCTCATATTTGGACATTTTATACACAATATAGAATCGTAAATAAATACAAAATTTCATAAGAATTGGAAAAAAAAATTTTAAATGCCTAAAAAGTTCCAAAGGGGACCCCCTTTTGAATCGAAATTAACATACAAATCCCTATAGGAAATTAACATTGTTCCTATGCGAAGATGAGGTGGAAAGGGAATTTAAAAAGAGTAGAGAGAGACGATAATGTTTGCAAGTGAGAGAGAGACATATATGTTTTCTTTGAAACAATTAAAGACACAAATAAATTTAAAATAAATGGGAATTTAAATAATAATTGATTTTTAATCTAATAAAAAGAAAAATATTTATATTCTGTTACCATTTCTCCTATCTTTCCAATGAAGTACAAGAGTAAAGTGCGTTTCAAAAGATTTCAAGGGCAAAATGAGAATATACATTTTAAAGAGCATCTAAAAGATAATTGATTTGTGAATTTTAAACAAAATCGTTGGAGTGTATTTTGAGAAAATCAAAAAATAAAAACTGAAAAAGTGCATCAGTAAAGTACTAGTACTCATTGGTCGATTTTGTTCAAAAGCTTCGTTTCACGTCTCAGGGAGGTGCCTAACTTAAATACAAAATTTCAACCTCCTAGCTCTTTTCGTTCTTGAGATATTTTGTCTGCATAGACAACACAGAGCAGACACACACACACACAGACACTTTTTTGGACTGAGGGGTCCTGAAAACATGGAAATTTTCATAATTTAAAACTATATCAAAAATTGTTTTTGAGTTATTTGAGATACAAATTTTAATGTTACCCCTACCTCTATTTAAAGAAAACCCAACAAAGATGTAAAAGGATGTTCAGGATTACGAACACGGGCCCCCTGAAGCGGGCGACTGAGCTAGTAGTATATAAAACTAAAATAAATTTGGATGTTATACATCAATCATCCAAAGAGACAGAGAGAGAGAGAAAGAGAGAGAGAGATTTCATTTTAAAATTAATTCTATTCTATCAAACGGGATAAAATGTAAACATAGGGGGAGAGCGATAATAAATATAGCATCGGAATTGATTTGATTAAATCCTGCTTGGAACTCTCTCATTTCTATTATATATAGAGTGAGTATTAACCACTTGTTATAATCTAGGGTAGGACAAATCTGTCGGCCATTGACGTGCAGAGTTGACCAAGGGCTTAATTGTCTCTCTCTCTCTCTCTCTCTCTCTTTTAGAAAGGGGTGTAAATAATGAGTGGGAGTATATTCGACACACGTCGTTCCCTTTCTTCCTTTTTGGTCCCTCTCTCTCTCTCTCTCTCTCTGATAATAAAAAAAAAAAAAATTCATATTTTTACTTTCTTTACATTCACTTTATTTTAATGTTTTTGAGAACCTATTAGATCTTCCAAAACACTTGACCGAATTAACTAATCATAACCAGGTCTATTCTCTAAGCAAAAACGTTAACTTTTAACATCTGTAAACAGTGTTAATTCATTTTAACACATCCTTGCTTCAAATTGCTATTCTGTAAGCAAAAAATTTAAAGCCAAAGCGTTAACATTTAGTCACTAGTGTTAAAAATTAATATCTACCAGGCACACTACAACAAATTTTCTTCATTTTCCAGCCCCTTCGCGACTTTGTGATATGGCGCTACTAGTAGCTGATCTTTTTAACGTGCTATATTCGACTTTACCAATGAATTTGTAATTGACCTTGGCTACAAAGTGTTATTCACCTTTTGATCTGAAAAGCAGCTCACTCTTGTCGTTATTCGTTTTATAATAAATACATTTTTGTCTGGAAGAACTTCAGAATTATTTTTTTATGGTAACTATTACATTGATGTTGAACTTATTTGTCGGACAAAAGACCTTAAATTGATTTTAAAGGTATTTTTCCGGATGTGGCTTAAAAAGCTCGTCCATCTCAATATTGCACACGACGGAGGGTTAAATGCCCTAGCACCTTGGTGCAGTGCTGGCCTTCTGTACACCAAGGATTGCGGGTTCACATCCCGATTTATTTCAATTTAAATGGCTACTAATAAATTGAAATAAATAAAGAAATGGCCTCCTAAAAAGACCTTTAAAAAAAAAAATTATTTAAATCTCGAAATTGATTATTTAATTGAAATCAAATTGTTTTAAATGGCAATTTCCCGGCTCTTCCTTCCATAGAGCCAATGTTAAATCCCTATGGGGATTTGAATGTTAATTTCGATTCACAAGGGGAACTTTTTGCATATTTTAATAAAATTATTTCCAATTTTTATGAAATTTTGTATTTATTTAGGATTCTCTATTGTGTATAAAATGTCCAAATATGAGATTAAAATTTTGAAAAATAACTATTCCAACCAGTCAACATTAAGTAAGTGGTAAGGTTGGAACTAAGGTGCTATGGGCAGGGCCGCAGACAGACTTGACCCCCGGGGCTACATAATAATACGGCCCCCCCCCACCCTTATTTTTTTTTAGTATGTAAAAGGCTATTGTGCCAACAATTTTTTACAGTTTTTTACACAATTTTTGAAAGAGTTATACATAGTTTACAATATTTATTTAAATAATAAAGTTATTTAAAAATCAAGGGTTATTGAGGCCAGACCTTGACAGAGGACTTCCGGGGGGTCTGGGGGTATGGATTTTTTTTTTTTTTAATTATACACTGAAATCTGAGTTTTTAGCTATCCTGAGAGGGAAAAATATCAAATTTGCTTTGAGCTTAAAGAGCCCGGGCCCCTCAGAAAAAATCTAAAAAAAATGATTTTTTTTTAATTGAAATTATTTCTTATTAGAATTTTAAGGTTGGAACGCAAAGGGCCCGGGCCCCGGGGATATAGCCCCTCTGCTCCCCCCTGTCTGCGGCCCTGGCTGTGGGAAACTAAATATATCTCGACACAAAATAATCTGCTACCAGTCACACCAGATTTTTTAAATACCTTTTACAAATATATTTAATCAGCTATACACCTCCTTTATTAAATTCCATGCAGGAAGTAACTTTCCAAGATTCATCATCTCCAGTTGCATTCATTCATAAATTCACACCCACACACTCTCTCTCTCTCTCTCTCTTGCAGAGCAAGTATGAGTAGCACGATTGATTTACAACTATTAGACCTAGAGCATATCCTGACCACCATTAATGCATATAGATGACCCAATTCAACTATTATAAATTCATGTAATCTATCTTTGTATGAGAGTCTATATAATTGATAAGATTACCACTAAGGTTTGACTCACTTGATTGACGTTTATAGATAGATAAATCTCCCTCTCTCTCTCTCAAAATAAATCTCATGAATTGAATTTGACTTTGATATATCAACAGCAACTTGATTCAAGACATATTTAAGAGTAAATAAGAATATGACGTGGGTGAATATAATTTTATTTAAAAAAAAACTAAATAACATTAATCCTAAGTGACCATCTACAAAATCTAGTTTGACACTATACATGAGAGAAATTTGTTTGATCATAAATTTTGTTATTACTTATTAAAACAAGAAAATTAAGTTTGGGAAAGATGGAAATTAAAAAATAATCTGGTGTGACTGGTCGCAGAACACAACTTTCTCCTACTTTTAGTAATTGTAAGTTGTGTGTTCTGTGCAGTGGCGCATCCAGGGGTGTTTTTCGGGGGGGGGTAATCTGGAGTGACTGGTCGCACAGCACACATTTTTTTCTTAATTTCGGTAATTTAAAGGCGCATTCTGTACTTGTTTGCCAGAATATAAATACAAATCAAATTTTAAATTAGAATGATGAAGGAAGAGAGGATGTCAGCCAAAAAGGAGCCTCTATCGAATAAAAATCTCCAATCAAAAAACGTTTCGGGTTTAATTAGATAAAACCATCATCAGTTCTTTAGAGATTATTGGCAATCTCAAGATGCACACCATTGAGATGCAGATAGAGTTGTTATATATAAACATATACAAAATTATATAAAAAATACAAAATTTGCATATCAGTTGTATGATGCTCATTAGTCAACACGGCCAAGTCTCAGACATTTGAGACTTGGCCGTGTTGACTAATGAAGCATCATACAACTAATATGCAAATTTTGTATTTTTTATATAATTTTGTATATGTTTATATATAACAACTCTATCTGCATCTCAATGGTGTGCATCTTGGATTCCAATAATCTCCTAAAGAATTGATGATGGTTTTATCTAATTAAACCCGAAACTTTTCTGATTGGAGATTTTTATTCGATAGACTCCTTTTTGGCTGACATCCTCTCTTCCTTCATCATTCTAATTGCTGAACAGCCACTTCTATTATCAACATCAAATTTTTAAATATTAATTTTTAAAATTTTTACATTAAAAATACATTTTTTTTTCAAATCTCAGGGGGGTAATTACCCCCTTTACCCCCCCTTGTATCCGCCCTTGGTTCTGTGCTTGTCAAATCAAATTTTTTGTGTTTACATATTTACCTTCCTCCAACAAATTAAAATTCAAAATGTAAAATTTATAAACATACGAAAATATTTATATTTTGTTACCATTTCTCCTATCTTTCCTATGAAGTACAAGAGTAAAGTGTGCTTCAAAAAATTTCAATGGCAAAATGAGAATATACATTTAATAGAGTATCTAAAAAATAATTGATTTTTGAATTTTAATCAAATTCGTTGAAGCAAATTTTGAGAAAACGCACAGACCATGTCGCGAAAACCACTTTTTTGGATTCAGGGGACCTCAAAACGTGTATATCCATCAAAATCTCGATATCGAATTTTTGACATGAATCCAATACTTTCTCTCTCTATATATTAACATATATATATATATATATATAGGTATATAGAGAAAGTAAAAAATAATCGATTGCAGAGTGAGGCCTTAGTGAAGTTTAATTATTTATTTTAGATACTTCGTTCTCTGTGCGATGCAATTGTCCTCTGTACAAACGTTTTGCAGAACTTTCGTTGTTTGTGCCGAAGACGATTCCAACCCAGGGAGATCGAAATATCTACAATAAATACGAGGGCAGGTCAATAAGTCCTTGACTTTTTGAATTTCCCGCCTCTTAACTGAAATGGCAACACTGCTCCTGTCAGCAGGCAACTATCAGCTGACTCCTGTCGAAATTTGAACCAGCTGGGTCTTTTAGTTTTTGTTTGACATCCATTAATAGCAGACTGCCTCGTGATTTGAGAAGACAATGCAAGGGTGCACACATGTGCAGTTTCCATGAATTGAGATACGAATTGCTCCCTCATCCGCCCTATTCTCCGGTTTTAGCCCCGAGTGACTATATCTTGTTTCCGAACCTGAAAAAATGGCTCGGCGGAAAGAGATTTGACTCCAATAATGAAATCATCTCAAGTTTGATGACCTCGAAAAATCATATTTGTTTGGAGAAACGTTGGACAAAGTGTATAGAGCTCAAAGGAGACTACGTTGAAAAATAAAATATTTTTTTATCCATAAACCTGTGTTTCATTCAAAATGTCCAGGACTTATTGACCTGCCCTCGTAGATACAACGCAAATTGTCTTTTCTTGTCCCAAAGTCCTTAAGAAAATTGTTAATAAAATTTTCCTTTGATTCTCATAGGCATTTTTAGATAGCTATTTATAAAATACATAAAACAAACAAATTTCATAATTTTTTTTACTTTCTCTTACCTATGTATATATGTATATATATATATATAGAGAAAGTATTGGATTCATGTCAAAAATTCGATGTCGAGATTTTGATGGATCTTCACGTTTTGAGGCCCCCTGAATCCAAAAAGTGGTTTCGCGACATGGTCTGTCTGGGGGGGGGGGGTGGTGGGTGTGTGTGTCTGTGTGTGTGTCTGTGAACAAAATATCTCAAGAACGAAAAGAGCTAGGATGTTGAAATTTTATATTTAAGTTAGGCACCCCCATGGGACGTGACACGAAGCTTTTGAACAAAATCGACCAAAGAGTACTAGCACTTTACTGATTCACTTTTTCAGTTTTTTTCGATTTTCTCAAAATTTGCTCCAACGATTTTTTTAAAATTCAAAAATCAATTATTTTTTAGATTCTCTATAAAATGTATATTCTCATTTTGTGATTCAAATCTTCTGAAGACCACTTTACTCTTGTACTCCATAGAAAAGATAGGAGAAATGGTTGCCATGGTATCAAAATATAAATATTTTCCCATACTTATAAATTTTACATCTTGAATTCAATTGTACCCTACTGTCGGAAACTAAATACATGTCGACACAAAAAATCTGGTGTGACAAGCACAGTACACAACTTTCGATTACCGAAGGTAAGAGAAAGTTGTGTGCTGTGCGCCAGTCACACCAGATTTTTTTTAATATAAATGAAGGGATGTAAATTTTATTTCCATTTCTAAGCCAGAAATGTATAAAACGAGGATGAGCATTTCGAGGTGAAGCTTTCCCTGACTAGAAGCCCGCCAAAGGCGGGTGACGCGGCTATTTCTGAATATTTTCAGATTTTCTCTGATTATTTCCAATGTGTTGAGTGTTTCGTAATTTGTTTCTAAATCTTAAATAATTTAAAGAGCGATAGTCACTTTAAATTTCTCCCCTTTTAATTTTTAGCCCTATTAAAATACAATTTTTCAAAAATGATTTACACATTGAAACCGCACTTTTTTTTTAAATAAGCAAAGAATAAACTTGCATTCGCTGTCTACTTTTTTTTTTTATTTTAGCATATAACAGACAAATATAAAAACTACTAAAATATAAAAATTTATTAATCTAGAAATAAATTTTTTCTCTCTTTTCTCTTAATTCATTTATTCATTGATTTTCAATTAAATAATAAAAATTTGTCATTCTTCTCTATTAGAAAAAATCCCTATAAAAAGAACAGAGAAAGAGAGAGAAAGGATATGTAAATTTTTTTTTATTGTACGATAAAAATATCAAATAAAATAGTAATAGGGTTTTGATATGCGTTTAAAAATAGATAAAACATTTTTTTTTTTTTTAAGGAAATATAAAAATGTTCTTTTTTTTGTATGAATCATCTGGTTCCATTCTTAAAAGTTTATTTATATAAATAAATAAATAAATTGATATATAATAGGAGATGGTGTTAATAAATAGAAGGAACAAGGATGTCTCGTATTTATTTATTGACTAGCTGTGTAACCCATTAAAAAAAAGAAATTGATACAAAAAACATGCACATTCTCAGTTTTTAATTTAAATGGAGATTTCACATCATCTGCCCGGTCTGGAGTATTAAAAACGCCTGTAGCGAGCAGGTGTGTGTGTTTGGTTGCCTATCTTCCAGCAAGCAAAAATCTGACTCTCTCTGCCATCTAGTGGGAGGTCTAACAACTAAGTTGATCTCATTCTTTAAGGTGCGCGTCTCGGGGTGCTAATTTTGGGACTTTCCAGCTGCCACAATTTTGAAGCTATCGGCCTCAAATTTTTTTAAATTAAAGCTATTTAAAATATCTACAATTAATAGAAGCCCTTTTTTTATTTTCGAAAAAAAAAAAAAAATTTTTAGATTAATCGCATTAAATAAAAGATATTTTAAAAAAAGGAGCTCTATAAGTTGTAGATAATTAAATTAGTAATCATTGTGTTAAAGAATAATTAATTTTTGCCTTTAATTAATTAGCTGGAAAGTCTAGAATGAAATGGAACAAGTTCCGTGTATTCCAATGGGGGAACACTAACGCCATCTCTTGCCGCCTCGAGTCAATCGTGCTTTAACGGTTTTCCGAGACGCACCTTAAGATCTTTTTTTTTTTATTTTGGCTCAGTGGCGGATCCAGAGGTGTTTCTCGGGGGGGGGGGGGTAATCTGGTGTGACTGGTCGCACAGCACACAATTTTATCTTAATTTCGGTAATTTAAATGCGCATTCTGTACTTGTTTGTCAGAATATAAATATAAATCAAATTTTTAAATATTAATTTTTAAAATTTTACATTAAAAATAAATTTTTTTTCGAAAAAAAGTTTCTTTTTTTTAAATCTCGGGGGGGGGGGGGGTAATTACCCACTTTACCCCCCCCCCTGTATCCGTCCGTGTTTTGACTTGTGTTATAATTTATGTTATTCTAATAATTATTAACAAAAGATCTTGTTGTCTTAAAAGCGTCATTCACTAATCAATACGTGTGCGTCCAGTCGTCTAGAGAATATACTGTTTGAAACATAAATTGACTTGAAAATTCAAATTATAAAAAATGATTTAAATCAAACGTGAAGTCAAAATGATATGATAATTGAGATATTAGTTGTAATAATCGGCTTAACGTTGACGTAGTCGTACGTGAATTGGAGTGCTCATTCCTAAAGACCTTCAAGTCGACTTCAAAGTCGCATAAAAGGCAACCTTTTCAACTGTTACTACCAAATTGTTAGCAAAAATAAACAAATGGGATCCAGTTAAAATATTTAATTATTTTTTATTATTTTTTTTAACATTTTTTGATTTCTTCTTTCTTCTTTGGCACCTTTGGAATATTATTATTCTTCTGGGCCGGTTCAACATGAAGTGGTCTGCCGAATTCGCAAACTCTATTCAAAATTTTGATTAACATTTTACACTCGGGAAATTCTTTGGGACTCTGAAACAAACGAAATCTCTTCTGAAGCCAAATCGACTGTAAATAATTATAATTATCAATTCAGATAGCCGAAGGGAGTCGGACAATTGATCGGCCAATTTGTACTCTGAATATCGTCCCACCTATGAACCATAACACCGCACTGGGCTGTTTAATTTTAATAGATTGCTAAATATAGCCTCCGGGAGAAATGTCTCTCATAACAAGAACCTTTGACAAGGCTCAATCCGGACAAATTGAGAAATCCTCTCAAAGGTTCAATTAATAAATAAGAAATTATATAGGTATGTGTATTTACATTTCACGAGTACATGGAGAAAATTCATATATGATTCAAAAGTAGTACAGTCAATTTTTATTTCAATTGAGCCCTCGGGCTTGGCGTAGTTGGTAGCGCGCCTGCCTTGAATACCAAGGGTCGAGGGTTCGGATCCCAGGCAGTCTGATGATTTTATTTAAGCCATTTGGATACCAAATGGCTTTAATAAGAATGCCTGGACCCCCAATAGATATATTTACAAATAACTAGTATCGTTGAAAATCTTATATGGTCTAAGTTGCAGAAAAGACTGTGTTAGTGTGTGAGGAAAAAAGTGTGAATGTTTTTTTATTTTAATAAAAAAAAAAAATATATTTTAATTAAAAACTCGAAGAGCAGCAGTGGCACCGTCACTACTGATGGTCGGTAGGTGTTATTGAAATAAAATTTTTTTCAATTTTTTATTAAAAGTTGAGGCTGACTGCTTTGCAAAGTACAGTTTCGATATACAATCATCGTCAGAGCCTATAAAAAACAATTTTACATTACTTGATTTTATATTCAACGTCCATCTTTTTTTCTTTTTTTAGTCGCCATCATGACTATAGTATATACATTTGAGTAACATATAATAATTCTTAACATTTCATTCCAATATATAGATCATTAATAAACAATATTTACCTTAATCTCTTATCAGAATCATAAATACTTGCTATGAATAAAATCATAATTTTGAATTTTCAAGATGATGGCTAATTTTTATCAAACAAATTTTTTTACATATTTGTGTGTTATGTGAATATATTAAAAGCTGTATATAAAATTATTGTAATTCATTTTTAAATTATTTTTGAATACATTTTTTTTTTAAATGTAGGCCTATATGTATTGTAAATATATATACATTTTTTAACATATGTGTTTTAAACATAGGTGCCACTGCGGCTCTTTGAGTTTTTAATTAAGGAAAACCTCCGTCCCAAAAAACTAAATTTTAATTAAATATGGCTGACGTTTCATCAAGACCATTCTCAGAGCCGGCTGACAATAATAAGACTGTGATTTTTATAATCCGCGACAATAATTTCTTTACGCTTGCTGTAAGCAGAGCACAGATGCTTTGCGTTTTCGCTGATAAACAAAGGAAAAAAATGAAGACTTTGAGGATGGTCTAGTTCTGGATTCGAAACTTCAACAGTGAGTGCGTTAATTTTAAAATTTGGCTGCAGTCTTGTTTTTCTTCCAACTCCATCACCAATAAGCCTCTAGCTACAGTTCTTATATCGCCTGCTTTGAACCATAATGATGAAAGTCCGAAAATTCAATTTTTGAGTTAAGCCCACCAAACGTTGTTAAAATGTCTTCTCTTTTGAGTGCCAAAGTGGCGAAAATATATTTCCATTCTTTGCTATTGATTCTGGCCTATTCATTAGTGGCCCGGCTATTTACCAGGTAAATGTAGATGTTTATAAAACAATTGTTCAATTTCGGATTTTCGCCACTCAGCATTCTCAGGAGCGGAGGCCATATAGTCGAAAATATCAATTTTTCTTACCTTGAGTTGAGTGAATTTTAGTTTGCCGATATACTCGTTGTACACAATTGTTTTAGACACTTTCATTCCCAATTTCTTGCCGATTATCTCTGCATACGGATGCGTGCAGAGCATTCTAGCTATGGACAAACACCGGCATTCAGCTTCCTCTAGGCTTTCTTTCACCAGGGCAGTCCCTATTCCTTGATTCAAGGCAAACGATGCAGTCACGACGAGTTCTATTTGCCAAATCTATAACAGAGGTTAGAAACCCTCGACTAATATTATTAGAATTTTTATTATCATGGGAGAAAAATTTTCAAAAAAATGCTTCAGAAGCGAAAATTGTGAAGTTTGAATAAAAAAGTAAATTAATTATAAACTCATTTATAGTTAAATATTAGATAGAATAATAATGATGAGAGATTTATAACTTTAATACCTTATGTTGCATATATTTATTCCAGAGATTAGGATTATTAATCACATAATGCTGGAATTCAATCCATTCTCTGATTCCTATCTCCCAATTGGGCTGGACCATTTTAACCATAGATTCTGTGTAAGCCGGGGCCGTTTCGGATGAGACGCATACACCCACCACGCAACCATTTATCTAAAAATTTAACAAAAAAATCATCACGTATAGCCAAAACATTACTGAAATGAAAATTTTGACCATTTTATTTGTTTGTAGGTTAAAATTTAAGCCAAGTTTTCCTTTGCAGCTAGAAGACGAATGTCGGAATGGCTGAATGCAACGTTTGCTGGTCTCGTGATTGCGAGTTATGTTTTTTGTCTCTTGGTTTCGATGTAAATAAACATAAAATAAATGAACCCGCGACTTTTGGTATACGAAGTTAGCACGCTGGCCCCTACACCAAGCCCCGAGGGCTTCAATTGAATTAGTTGAGAAAAAACAAAATGACTGCCTCTTCTCGACATGTACGCCCTCTACATATGGGCGATTGCAGCGCCCCTACATACAATCTGTCACGAAATTCAAATATTGTATTTTTAAAGAATACTAGTATACACTCTCTAAACTGTACAAATTATTATTTACAAAATATTACATGTTACATGCATACGTGAATATATATTTGAATTTCGTGACATATTGTATGTAGGGGCGCTGCGATCGCTCATATGTAGAGGGCGTACGTGTCGAAAAGCGGCAGCCATCTTGTTTTCTCAACTAATTAAATTGAGATTGTCACAGATGTAACAACCTTTATAATCTTAGCTGAATTGAACCTGAAAAAGGCCAAAACGTTGTAATTTTTACAAATAAACCACAGTTAAACCGAAAATCAAACCCTTAATAATAATATATGAACATGTGTTTTATTAATGGAGATACATTTATTTATTCAACTTTTGCTTGTTTGTTATCATCTGTATGTTTGTTTGGACCAAGCCACCGAAGACTTGTGCCCCTAAGCGTGTCGTTAATAAATTTTTAAGTCTATCTAGTCTTGTAGATTTTTACAATAAAATTTCAGCTTGATTGGGTCTTCATCAGCGTTTTGGTGATAGTCTTTGTCTTTATCAGGTTTCTCATGTTTCAAAACAAGGGAATATAAAATTTCATAAACTGAATTTGCTCAACATGTGATACCGACGCGTCGGTTTTATTGTTTCTCGCATCAACTTTTTTTTAATTTCATCCTATTATCTAAATTATTCATTTTCCAAGAATTTAGTCAAATTTAATAAAGAAAGAAATATGATACAAAATTATCAATACAAATTGCATTATTATTATAATTACAATATTCTCGTTGAATATAATGACCTCACTCTGCTTTGCATATCGAAACATAAAAGGGAATTTGAGAGGTAGGCTGTTATTAATTGAGATGAATAGAGTTAGACCAAGAGGAAAATAAATTTGTTTTTATTTGTAGAGTGACCAGGAAATGAAAGACTCAACATTCAGGAAATTGAAATTTAATTTTTGTAACCGTCTACATTTCTGTCGTCCATTGAGTCCTTCCTCAGGTTAGTTATTGTTAAGAAAACAAGGTTTTCAGTAGTGTTCAAATAAATATTGGAACTATACAATTTCAAATTTATTTTTGTGTGTAGGGCCTATTATGATTTCATTGCTTATTCAATGATAATTATTGAAATTTGGTATCTAAATGGCTTAAATAAAATCATCGGACTACCTGGAGCCCGAACCCGCGATTCTTGGTATACAAAGCTGGTGTGACTGGTCGCACAGCACACAATTTTTTCTTAATTTCGGTAATTTAAAGACGCATTCTGATAAATACAAATCAAATTTTTAAGTATTAATTTTTAAAATTTTACATTCAAAATAAATTTTTTTTTTTCGAAAAAAAGTATTTTTTTCAAATCTCGGGGGGGGGGGGTAATTACCCCCTTTACTTTCCCCCCTACTGTATCCACCCTTGCTCTGCTATGAATTGGTGATTTGATTTATTCTTGTGACAATTCCTAAAGATTCAGCCGTACACCAGCATTTACGCCCGAAAGAAACTACACAGAAATTTTAGATTCATAAGATATTCAATAATAATGTTCAATATACTGTATACCTCAATTTGGACTTTACAAATCCAATCGATGTTATGCATGAACCAAGCACCATTTTGATCGAAAATGAGGTAAGACCGCCATCTTGTATGGGAAAAGAAGATCTACCTCTTTATTTAAATCACAACATTATTACTCTGTGCACTTTTTTTTTATAAAACAAGGAACCAAGCCCGAGGTAAAAATATTAGTATAAAGGTGGAGCAATAAAAACATTGAATACTGGCCTTATTGATGGCCACTAAGACACACTTCTCCTCCAACTTGTGAGTTATTAGACTGTCTAGTTGCTGTCGTCCTATTGGTAAAATTCCAGATGCCTGGATCAACGGTTCACGATCTAAATATTCCTTTCGAATCAATTCCCGCATTTGTGAATAATGTTCTATCCCGCATTTGTCGATAACAAAAGTAGGCTCCTGTAAAGCAGAAAAGGGAAGACATTTTATTGCCTCTTACACACGAATCTAATCGGATTCCTCTCTCTCTCTCTCTTGCGACCATTTATTCTCAGCTTGTTTAGAATCCATTCGCATTCCCCAACTAGATGGATTACCTATATAACACTCCCCCTCCCCCTCCCCCTTCCTAGTTTGAAATATTTTCAAATCACGTGCCTGATAGGAAACATTCCTTGTCTCTTCTTTTATTTTAGATAAAAAAAAAAAAAATGAATATAAAATACAAGAAATAAAATTCTTTGCCGGCTGGTGTCTATTTATATTTTATTTTTAGTATATGCAAATCCCTTTTATTCGGTTGGATGATTATAAAAAAAAAGAAGCGATTTTTATATTCGCAATAATAGCGCAATAAACGCCGATAGAGATCATTCAAGAAAGTGTTGATGGCAGTGAACTCGTTTAACTGAAGACCAACTTCATAAACTCGGTTCAAATTGGACTACATGACTACAGATTCTTAAGGTGCACGTCTCGGAAAACCGTTAGAAGACGATTCAGTACCGAGTTACTCTAGGCGGCAAGAGATGGCGTTAGTTTTTCCCATAAGAATACAAGGGATTTATTCCATTTCATTTAAAAGATTCCAGCTAATTAATTTACCGTAAAAAATTAATTATTTTTTAACACAATGATTACTAATTTAATATCCACAATTTTCAATGAATCCAATTGAAATTAAGTACACATATAGCATGATACAAGAAAACAAGGTATAGCCACGCGCACATCTTCCCTCTCACTCTAGCTCACTGTGACGTCACGTGGCAGGCAGACATGGCAGGCAGACTATGATACAAATACACTTCTCCCTATCTCTAGCTCACTGTGAAACGTGGCACGTGGCATACAGATA
Source organism: Euborellia annulipes (assembly GCA_023213315.1). Taxonomy (NCBI): domain Eukaryota; kingdom Metazoa; phylum Arthropoda; class Insecta; order Dermaptera; family Anisolabididae; genus Euborellia; species Euborellia annulipes. Next base: position 39,690 of record JAKCPI010003169.1, read on the forward strand.
CTACCACAGATATTTACATACTACTAAATGCATTGTTGAACTGTGAAGTCAAAATGCCGCACTCTGCAGTTTATGGGTGTAGTAATTTTAGTAAAAAACATCGGGAATATCATAGATTTCCAAAGGATGAAACTTTATATAAATTATGGACAAATGCCTGCGGCAGGGATGATAAGATTAATGTTAAAAATAGTAAGTGTTTTTCTTTCCAAAAAAATAATCAAAAATTATTATTTTTAACAATAATGTTATTACCATATTTAAATACAGTGAGAATTTAGCTGGATATATAGTATATCGATTTAGATAAAAATATTCATTTCTTGGCAATAATTTAAAGAAATTTGATAAAATAAATGAAACTTTAAACTGGATATTATTTATATCTAAAGGACTAGGGTCCGACCGAAACAAGATTTTCAGCCGAAACCGAAACCGAATTTCTACCTCAATCTTAGTTTCGGCCGAAACCGTAACCGAAACCGAAACTTGTATTTACTATCAGGGGCGTATATAGAAAATTTTTCTGAGGGGGGGGCCCGCGGAACCTTTCCCCTTTTTGCGGACTCTTAAGTTTTCCGCCTTGCGGGAAAATTTTTTCCTCAAGTGCAAATCATTTGACCTTGTTTATTTATTTATTTATTATATATATTTTTTTTGCGTGCGATTCTCATCCCATCTTTTCAGACTCAGGTTTCGGCCGGCCGAAAGTTTCGGCTAATTTTTGACCGAAACCGAAACCAGAATTTTTGGCCGAAACCGAATTTCGGCCGGTTCCTATAAAGGACATTTAAGTTATCCAATTGAAAATTTATATTCAATTATTACAGTTGCAGACAGGGGCGGCGCGCCCACTAGGCGAACTAGGCGGTCGCCTAGGGCGGCAACCTGGAGAGGGCGGCAAAAAGGGGAAAAAAAAATTTTGGTTCCACAAGCGGCACCCGAAAAAAAATTTTGTTCCGCAGGCGGCAAAAATTTATCGTCTCTAAAAAAAAGTAAAAAATTTAAAAAATTTTGGTCTCTAAAAAAAAGATAAAAAAATTTTGGTTCCGCGCAAGAGAAAATGTTCCGCGGGCGGCCCACGGGAAAAAATTGGTTCCGCGAAAAAAAAAAAAATTTCGCAGAAAAATTTTTGAGATCAGGAAAATTTTAAGGAGGGGGCGGCAATTTAAATTTTTAAAGTTTTTTTTTTTGGGGGGGGGGGGAGGGGCGCAAAAAAAATATCTTGCCTAGGGCGGCAGAATAGCTTGCGCCGGCCCTGGTTGCAGATGATTTGTTTCTAAAGTTTCATGGAGATAATTTCAATAAAAACAATAATAGGTCTATATTGATATAATAACGGATTTAGCTAATTAAATTCATAGCAAAACTAAGCATAATGAAGATATCTCTATAGAAATTTTAAAATATTATATAAAAGTACGGAGGTATATTAGAATACGAAAAATTAATCGGGAACTTTTGCAAAAAATCTTTGTCATAAATCAAGTACAAAGAAAATAAAAAAATTTCTATAATACATTTTTAATATTAAGTAATTTTAATTTTATATTTAACATTAAATATCACATATCTACATTAAATGATACCTATACTATGAATATTTTTGGTTTCATTTATTTTTAGAATGTATCATAGTTATAAAATAATAGCTTGTACTCACTTATTTTTTACAAAATAAAATTCACTTTTAATAAAATAAACATATTTAAAAGTGATCATATTTGTTTTGTTTTTATTTTCATAAAATCTGTTAATATAAGCAAACAAAACTGTGATTTACCCTCTACTCCGCATAGCAAACTTACTTATCTGCCCGCCACGTGACGTCATGCGCAGAGTAGGACGAGTTTTCGCTCCGAAGTGGACATACCTTGTTTTTTTGTATCATGCACATATAGTACATGGACCAGGGAGTAACGTAGTAATAATTTGAATCTCTAAATATTTCTGGGGAATTAATTATAATCAAATTTCTTCAATATGGGAACACAAAATCAACAAGTTGGCTAGAAATTAGAGAGCGTCCTTTATGCTCTGAGAACCAGCTTCCTACCTGACTATGGGCTAGGGGTGGGGGCTACGCAGCAGTTGAAAAACGAAGAGAGGACGCAGGTGACTGACTCTTTAAACAGTCATAAACACACCCTTTTGTGCTGTGCCCAGTCGGTAACCTCGCGTGAACACAGGTTCCTCCCTTAACATTTTAACACTTGCATTGCAACAAGAAATATCCCAAATTGGGAATAAACTTGCTCGCTGAAGGCGAGCAAAGGGGTCCAGGGGGCGCAGCCCCTGGCTAGGCGGAAAGCCCGCCGTAGTAGTTTATGTATAATATTTAAATATGCTCTTTGAAGCCTGAAGATGGCAGAGCTGATGCCAGCCGAAACGTCCCAAGAAAGAGTGTTTATTACCAAATAGAGGCTTAATTATTTGGCTGCATCCTCTTTCCTATTCAACATATCAGCTACAGCTACGTCTACTATTCAATAATATGCGCATAATCTGGAACGTTTCCTCTTCTACTGTATTCTGTAGCTATTGAAGAATAACCATGCTAATTGATAGAAAGCAAAAGGGATAATTTTCCAATGCTGAGCTTAAGGACCTGGAACTAAACTCATCTCCCAATTATTCATATTAATTTATTTTTTAGAATGATAGACAGGAAGAGAGGATGTCAGCCAAAAAGGAGAGCCTCTATTGAATAAAAATCTCCACTCACGTCAGAAGAAGAACGTCGGGTTTAATTAAATAAATCCATCATCAGTTCTTAAGAGATTATTGGCAATCTCAAGGTGTACACCAGTGAGATGCAGATAGGGTTGTTATATATAAACATATACAAAATTATATAAAAATACAATATTTGCATATCAGATGTCAGATCCTCTTCAGTCAACACGGCCAAGTCTCAAATGTATATCTATTTATCTGAATCTTAATGGTGAGATTGTCAATAATCTCTTAAGAACTGATGATGGATTTATTTAATTAAACCAGAAATGTCTTCTGAGTGGAGATTTTTATTCGATAGAGACTCTCCTTTTGGCTGACATCCTCTCTTACTGTCTATCATTATAATCGTTGAACAGCCACTTCTCTTATCAACATAATTTATTTTTTATTTATAACACAATTATTCTAAGAGGCTGGCAATGACAAATTCAATTTAAAAAAAAATCTGGTGAGATCAGAGATCATTTTTGATTTTATAATATTCAGGGTAAAAAGTAAAGATTTTTTTATAATTCTATTATTTCAAAATTTTACAGTGAGGCTGTGTGCCTGTATTCATAAATGTAAGTGCTAATAATCGTCCCCGTTCATATTTAGTCGATAAAAATGGTGAAATGGGATTTTGAAAAGTAATTGGCTCCCTTCGCTCTCTTTCTTTTCTTCTTCGTCCTTTGTGAGCTGGGATGAACAAATTGAGCCTCAGAGAAAAGAAAGGTTGGGACTTTTCACTCTTATAAGTCTTGAAACAAATTGATCTTTCTACATTATAGATTGTTAGGCCCAAAGGGAAACAATTTTCGAAAAAAAAAACTTTTAATTAATTATTTACCTCATAGGTCCTTTAGAGAAGAAATAAAACCCTTGCTTCACTAAAACGGTAAGCTAATATATTTTAAAGCAAGGGTCTTCCTAAAACGCATATTAACACTTTGAGTTTATTATTATTATTATTTGAATTTCCTATCGGGATCTCCGAGGTGCTTCCGTGCACGAAGACACACACCTCGTAGCCATCTACCGGCACCTCGTGAAGTTACATTATTTCCTATCTCCTCCTACGTACATTTCTAACTAACGAGCTAATCTTTATTTCTGGAGCCACCCGGGTCCTTTTATCTAACCTTTTCTATGCTATGAGGTATGTCCTAGTTGAGGAGGGACTCCCTCAGCACCGACTCCTTTCGAAGAATGCATCACTGAGAGGGAACCTTCTTTACGTCCCTTCCACAGGACGGGATGTCACAGCAACTCCCTCTCCTCGTAGAGTTGCCTGAGGGTTGTTGCTGCGTGATTCAATTTTTTCTTGGAGGGGCAAACTTTTTTTCTTAAAATTCTCTTACAAATAGGTAGACCTACTCAAATTTGGCGAAAATATATTTATTTAATTGAATTGTTTAATTTTGTACAGTTTCTATACTCGTAGATATATTTTGAAATATTTTATTTAAAGAATAATATATAAAAATCTGAACCCTTCGGGGAGGGGGGCAAATGCCCCTTCTGCCCCCTCCCCCAAATGACGCCGCTGTTTCATCTTTTGTAGAAGCCGACACCCTAGCCCGCTACACCAGCCAGCCCCCCTAAACTTTGAGTAATAAATAAAAAGCGAAATGAAAAAAAATCTTTTAGATTTTGAAGCTTTTTTAAGGGATTTCCACCGGCTAAAATTTTTGATATTTACCATGCTAAGTTAGTTACCACCCTGAGACTCGAAAATAAGCTTTTAAATAAAATCCAAAGAATAGTATAATTAATATTAAACTGGTAACCGTTGGCTCTAGTTGAAACATTATGCTTTAATTGGAGAATTAAATTCTCCTATTAAATTAATCCTATAGTATTTTACTGATGTAGACCTACTTTTTTCCCAAAACACTTTACTCTGGTACTTTCTACTTCATAGGAAAGATAGACAATTAATTTTTCCAATGTTTATATATTTTACCTCTTCTGTATTAATATACTTTGGTTCTCCTAAAAAATATACTATCGGAAACTAAATGTCTTTACAAAAAACTGGTCTGACGACATATAAGGGGCCATTCATTAATTACGTAAGGGTCTTGAGGGGGAGGGGGGTTAAGAAAATCTCTAAATGTCCTTATGTAGGGGGGAGGGTCGTAAAACTTATTCTTACGTAATACTTTTTGAATCAAAATTCAATACAAAGAATCTAATTTCATTTTGGATTCCCAATAGTTTCCTTTTTTTATAGTGTACAATGTAATTTAAATTCCATTTTAATAATTATTATAGCTTATTGAAAAAAAACAACATTTTATTATTTAGAAGAACGAGATAAAGTCTTACGTAAGAAAGGGGAGAGGGGTTCGAGAAATCTTATGTATACTTACATGGGGGTGGGTAGGGGGTCAAAAATGACTAAAATTGTCCTTACGTAATTAATTAATGGCCCCTAACACCAGATTACAAAAAATAAATTTTAAAAATGAAATAATTTTACCCTTATAGGGGATTGTTTTTCTAAAATTTAATAAATAAATTTATTTAAAATGATGAATTAATCTGAATGGAAGGTTCAGCTTGAGCCTACTTTCTACGTCACTACTGCTGTTATACATTGATTATTTAATAAATTCATTTGTTTTATTCTATCTACATTTTCCCACTAAAAAGAGAAAGGGCGAGAGAGAATTTCTTCTCTCTCTCTCTCTCTCTTTTCTCAATATTCGTATATAATCATCAGAATTGAAAATACGAGAACCATTGGGCTAAAATGGGAAAAGTTCTCCACCTCCCCTGGAGGGCTATTTTAACCAAATATTCATTATCGTTTAACTCAAAGAGGAATTTAGAGTGTAGAAAGAGAAAGAAGGGGTTGTGAAATTAAAGGGGTTAACGCTTTGAGAAAAGTCTTCTCTCTCTCTCTCTCACTCTGATTAAGTGAAATAATTAATAAAGAAGAAATAAAAGAAATAAAAGGTGACGAAAAAACTACAAGATTTAAACTTTCGACCGTTGGTTATCGTTGAAACATTTTGTAAATTAAAATTAAGTATACAAATTAAACACTGGGTAATTTGTTTCAAAGGTTTTATTAATTAAAAATTAACACTTGAGGGGTTCAGGAGCGACGTCTAAACGTACTTTAAAAAAAACTAGACTATTATAAGGAATTTTTCAATGCGGTTTAATTAATTTTTTTGTTATTAAGCAAATACAAAAAAAACAAGATGTCCCAATAATCTTTAATTTTTTTAAATTTAAAAATGAATTTATTGTTATTATTAATCACATATTAATTAAGAAAATTTTAAAATAAGCTTAGATGATTTATTTAAAAACCAACTGTCAAATTAGTTCAGCATTCTTGCAATAGATGGCAGGGTAGTCTAACACGATATAGTATTAGCCTATATCTGGCCTATATTTATATACTTTTATGCTTTTATAAAAGATACATAATATATAATAACATTTATAAAGTATTTATTGTTAAAAGATCAATGAAAATCAACCAAATGCATTAAATATTATTTGCTACCATTCTGACATCTTTTGGCAAATTTTTGAATTACTTGATTTTTTGGGCATACTTTTTATGACACACAACGCCCTCCTGGAGGGGGCGATTATACAAAAAATTTTTTCGGGGAGAGGGGGGCTCGAAACGAATTTTTTTGCGGAACCAAATTGTTCACCTGCTGCGCCCCCCCCCCCCCGCATTGCGTGGTCTGCGGGGGTGTTATCTACGCCCCTGCTTTGAGGGGCAGGAATCGAACAAGTTCTACCGTGCGGAAATACTCGTATTATACATTTATTTAATAAAATAAAGGTTTTTCACTTTATAGTTCAAATAAAGTATCCATATAGACTTAGTATTTTAAAAATCTTGCCTGCAAGATAACTTTCTCTTATCGATTATTTTTGATATATTATTCCAACAATAGATAGAGCTGAAAGGAATTTATTTCAAGCGCCTAGAGCTTCGGCAACCAGTCAGATCTTGGCCTTCGTTCAGGAAACATAACAAAACATTGCATGACATTAATTTTAGTCACATGTTCAGAGAGCAAAGAGGGATACAAGGGGGAGAAATTTCCAAGCCCCCAGGAGTTTGGAATAACTAGGGTAATGATGGGAATTATTTTAATTTCATGATGTTTCATTAGATCATGAAAATTCTTAAAAGTTTGACCTCGCCCTCCAGTCACAACTCCCGAGGATGGGTGTTCGATTATGGAAAAAAATAATCAGTTATTCCGATTAATCGATTAATGAATCCGGAGTTTAGTAAAATTACCAATTTTTCGCTCTTTTTTAAGCAGGAGGAGGAGTTAGAAATAGGAAATAATGTAACTTCACGGGGTGCCGGTAGCTGGCTACGGCCTGAGGCCGGTTGGGTTAGAGGTGTGTGTCTTCGAGCACGTAAGCACCTCGGGCAAGTAAACGGGGATCCCGATAGGAATTTCAATAATAATAAAAAAAGACCATGCAATATTGGAAAAAATGCCCCCTCCCCCTAAGTGAGCTTGGCTTACAATGTTAGAGTTAGGACCCCGCAGCTAGTATTTAATAATCGTCCTGAATATATTCTTTTGTTATACTTTGTTAATAAGGAGATGTAATTTTTTTTTCTCTTTAAATAAAATTAACAAGTGTTGAAAGAAATTTGTTTTTCTTATTATTATTATTATTATACTTAATAAGATTAAAACAAATGTTTTTTATCAAAAAGAAATTTAATTAGATACGGGTATAAAAGACAAACAAAGCACAAAAAATATTGTGAAAGAATAAATAAATTTGTAACGTGGGAAAAATGAAGAATGCTTTCTCAAAAAAAGAAACCGAAATATGTTCTTTGTTCTTTATTGAAATTAAAATATAATATACTAGCTGTGAAGTCTGTCAAGGGCCTCCTCTTCCTTCTAGTGGACTAAAGATTTTATTGGTTATATATCAAGGAAACAATCCAGAAGACATTTTTGACCGGATGAAGGGGAAGTGAATATTTTCCAATTTTATAAAAGTAAATTTTATGAAAAATTTAATGAATTATATCAATTTGTTATTGTTATTATTTATCTTTAGGGCGCTCTCAGCTGCCATGGCTAGAGATGAAACGATACCACTGAGGTATCGATACTTTTACTCGATACCGGTATCGGTCGCAAAGTATCGAGTACCTACTCGGTATCGATTGAAAAGTATCGATACTTACTCGTATCGGTAAATTTTTTCGTTCAATTAAAAATAAGCAAAAACTTTGCAGCCAGGAGATTAAAGAAAAAACCTTTTATTTAATTTCTATTTGCTGACGTTTCGGTCGCCAATCACCTTCATCATCAGAGACCTCCGAGTAGCAAGTATATGATAATATTTTTGTACATATCAAAGTATAAATAAATTGTATATTTTTCATTGCAATGAATATTAAAATACCTATGATCGTGTATAATTGACAATATTCGCCCTGATTAAGGTCGTGATTGGAGACCGAAACGTCGGCAAATAGAAAATTAAATAAAAGTTTTTTATTTAATCTCCTGGCTTCAAAGTCCCTGCGAATCTTGATTAAATCTCCACAGCCATAAAACATCAAGTTCTTGGAGAAAAAAAAAATAATAATTACGACTAACAAAAAAAGAAAAAATTTCAGTTTTAGAGGTGCTACCCAAAATAATAATTTTTCAAGATGTTTCCCTGTTGAACACGCAAATAATAAAGATTAAAATACAGCGGTACAAACCATTCCACTTATTTATATTGTAAATAAAAACAAATGTACGTAAATGTTCTTCCTACCTAATTAATTATCGCATACGTGGACCGAGTATCGATACGAGTATTTTTGACCGATACTTACTTGGTTCTCGATTCCAAAGTATCGATTCCAAAAGTACTTGGTATCGAAAGAAAAGTATCGAGTAAGTACTTGTATTTACTCGTATCGTTTCATCCCTAGCCATGGCTATTCGCGCCTCGATTTGTTACATAGTTGTCTGAGCCAAATTCAATTTTTCCCAACTTTGCCTTCATTCCTAGAGGTCAGTTTTTTTTTTATATATAATTTTATCTGTGAACCATAGGCGTAGCCAGAAATTTTTGATGGGGGGGGGTTAGGATTATTTCTTCCCCCCCCCCCCCCCCCGACTAATAGGACAGTATAAGGCGTCTAATGAAATATGGGACTAGCCCCCCCCCCCCCTGGATCCCCCCCTCGAGGTGGCTCGGGCCCGCCCTTTCTTAATTAAGTGCCGCAATTCCTCAATCAACTCGTATCATGCAATAAAAAAATGCAACTCTCTTAATTTTAAGTATATGGGCCTAAAATACCGAAGTGTCCCTCTATGTATTTTTCTTAACCAGTCCAATCACAGATCTCTATAAGAAATAAAATAATAAATTTATTTATATAATAATTTTTATTATTTTTCATTTGCAAGATTTAATCAATTTTAAGCGGCTTTAATTTTTTATAAAGCATAACAAACAAAAATCAATTTTTTTCGATGGAAAAATTCTGAATTTTCTCGAATTTTTTGCGTTTTATTTAATTTAATTTTTTTTTTTTAAGCTAGAAAAAATTATTATATTTTACTTTCTCTTACCTATATATATGAAATATATATAGAGAGAAAGTGATTTGTATTATAGAGCTGAAATATCTAGTCATGGCTTGGGTCCAATGGGGGGGGGGTTGAACCCCCAAATCCCCCCCCCCCCGTGGCTACGCCTATGCTGTGAACTCTGACCCCTGCAAACGAAGGAGGAAGGCACCTGCGAGGCAGAGAGAGACTCCTTTTCAAGCAAACAGTCCACTTGCTCAAAATCACTCATTTTATATCCTACAATAGTTACCAAGTGAAAGATATTTAAAAATACCTACATTTAACACTTGTTTTTAATAATTTCGTACCCTTGAATTTTGCCTTAAGTCACACATTTATTACTGAAATAAAATTTCTAGATTTGCTTTAATAGACGCCATTTTATTAGAAGTAATGGTCTTTGAATTATTTACGATAAAGTAATGCAAGTCTGAAAATTTTGCGATTTTTCACTCTTTGCCTGATTTTATTTTTTTTATTTTTTTTTTAAACAGACACTTTTTTTCTCATTCACACACACATACACACCCAGTGGCGTCATTTCAACTTTTTCTTGGGGGGGGGGGGGGCAAACATTTTTTTTTCTTAAAATTTACTTACAAATAGGTACTTAAATTTGGCCAAAACATATTTACAAATTTGGATTTTATAGCTGGATAATCGTTGATAGGTAAATAAAAGAATAGCAGCTAAAAATTATTTCATTTATTGACCCACTAGGCTGACGTTTCGGTCTTGGTCAAGACCATCCTCCGAGCTATAACAACACAAAGTATATTTTTTTAAAATATTATTCGTGAAATTTTACAATTTATAACATTATAACTTGGCATAATACAGAGATATTATAATTACCTTGCGGGTTGTCAATATAGGCATACAAATAATAACACAATCATATATTCCATGTACATTCGGTTACAGATATTTGAAAAATTAATATGTAAAATGATTGAATTATAATTTAAAAAATACAAATTAACAATATAAGCCAATTAGTTGAGTACAAGCAGTGGAAAAGAAAGTAGGCATCTCATGGTTATAGTCTTCCCCCCACTCTAAAATGAGTGACATCGTAGAGAGAAGAGACCGGCGCGCAGCTCACCGCTTTAAGATATTCCTATATAGAAATATCGACATAAGATCCACGATATTTCTATATAGTATAATTTGTATTTTTTAAATTATAATTCAATCATTTTACATATTAATTTTTCAAATATCTGTAACCGAATGTACATGGAATATATGATTGTGTTATTATTTGTATGCCTATATTGACAACCCGCAAGGTAATTATAATATCTCTGTATTATGCCAAGTTATAATGTTATAAATTGTAAAATTTCACGAATAATATTTTTAAAAAATATACTTTGTGTTGTTATAGCTCTGAGGATGGTCTTGACCAAGACCGAAACGTCAGCCTAGTGGGTCAATAAATGAAATAATTTTTAGCTGCTATTCTTTTATTTACCTATCAAAACATATTTAATTTAATTAATTGTTTAATTTTGTACAGTTTGTATACTCGTAGATGTATTTTGGAGTATTTTATTTAGAATAATATAAAATTTTATAAAAATCAGAGCCCTTGGGGGGGGGGCAAATGCCCCCTCCCTGCCCCCCCCTCCCAAATGACGCCACTGTACACACCGTCTTTTCGGCAACTCTGGCCATATAAGACTTAAACGATACTCGTAATTTATTAATATATATTTATTTGGATTCAAGGCCTTCTTATTTAAGCCATTTGGTATCCAAATGGCTTAAATAAAATCATCGGACTTCCTGGGATCCGAACCCTCGGCCCTTGGTATAGAACAGAGGTGGCCAACCTTTGGCTAGCGAGCCATATGCTCTTTGAAGGATTATTTGTGACTCTCGATAAATGTACAGTGGGCACTACAAGTTCCTGATCTCCAATAGAATGGACCTTAGTCAAGCAAACCAATATTTTTAAAATAAATAAATGATATTTTTTAATGCAACTGAATGGTAACAGCTACTTTTAAGATAACACTTCAGAAAGCTAATCTTTTTGGTTACCTAAGCTCAAAATTCCACTTTCGACCAGATCAGGCACTTATGCACCCTTTTCATTTTTGTATTATTATATTTAAAAAAATTATCGTTCGTATGTGTTTCAAAATATATGTACTTTTATTTATGTTTTCATTAAATATAATTTCTGTGAATAAATTTTATAATACCTTTTTTGCATATCATCTAAATACGTATTTAATTGCGGCTCGCGAAAAATTTCAAATTTTGAAAAATGGTTCGGACTATCAAGGAGCTTGGCCACCCCTGGTATAGAAGAAGGCAGGCGTGCTACCAACTACACCAAGCCCGAGGGCGCTGATTTTATTTAAAATCTTTTATTTTCATGTCAGGGATATTTTTTTTTAACCCTTTTCGGCTACGGAGGCCATTTAGGGGTATGACTTTATAATATATAAATTACAAATTATCGATGGCTACCCGGGAGTGTTCCACACGCTGATTGCCAGGGGTCACCAATCCCGAGCTAATACCTAACTTAAATTTCAAATTTCGACCTCGTAGCTCCTTCCATTCTTGTGATTATACAGTATACAGACAGAGAGACCTTTTTTTTAAATTCAAAGGGTATCCAAACTTATATTTCCATCCAAATCTCGATATCGATTTTTTGACTATATATCACATATTTAAATAAGATAATTTTTTAATTAATTGCTTTTACTCAAAACGCTCTAGTCAAACACTTGGTGACTACTTGCTATTGAAAAATATTTTAACTTAACTTTTTTTTTGTAAATTCTTTTGAAACGAATGCCTATGTTAATTTATAAATAGTTTAAAAATTTAACTCTTTGTGGTGTCAGCACAAACAAACTCACCACAGGGACACATTTAGAACATTTCTCATAAATGCTCGTGCAGCCTCTCAAAGTTGGAATTCTTTTTTTGTAACATTCTTTTGTTAATATTAACGGACGGTAATTTTTTTTTTGAAATAAAAAATTCCTCAACATTTTTTTTAATGAAACATGGATAGTTTTTCCTCTGTTGCCAAGCAATTCAAATAATACCAACCATATCGCTCAAAACACACACACACACACACACACACACACACCTTGGCTTGTATAATATAGATGAGATTATTTTATATTACATATGGGATTAAAGCATTTTCATTTTTTTTTTCTCTCGGTTGGCAATTATTAATAATCCAAGATGATTGAATGACGACGAAGAAAATGGCGAGAAGGGAAATCACACTCACACACACACACACTCACACATCGAAAAAGAAAGAAGAAAAGAATTGCTCTAGCGCACAGGGAATTTAATAATGCAATACATAGTGAATAATAAACATAAGGGGTTTTCCTTTTGTTATTGTACGTATGTCGTTGTTAAGAACAAGGAACAAAAGAACAAAAAAAAAAAAATTCGGTTAAATATTTAAAAGAATTAAATGTATGAAAAGAGAAGAACTTATATATGATTTCAACGTGATATTTTTTATGATAGAAGGCGACGTTTAATAATTAGTGGTTGAGTGGCAACGCCAGAGTTTTTGATTGATGAAATTTATACATAAACATGAATATGGATAAATCTCGTAAATAGAAAAAATGAGGAGGTCGTGGGAATCGAACCGATCGATGTTCTTTTCTCATTTACGCCCATGAGTAAAGGTAATTCTAAATTAAATTTTAGCGTATATCTTTAGAGTTGGTTGATTGAAAATTATTTATGAGAATTAGGCGAAGTCCCAGTGGGTAGCTTTGAAATTCATCTAATTTTGTAGCTATCGTATCAATCTTCCGTCACTCTCCTCTACAGGGCTGGCTAAATTGTAGGGCTGGACGGTAATGGATTTTCATTACCGACCTCGATAATGAAAAAAAAAAACCGGTTTTTCTCGAAAGTCGGTAAAAATTTCTTACCGCCCGCGGAACCAAAGTTTGCCGCCGCGGAACATTTTTGCGGAACCAAAATTTTTCCCAGGCCGAAAAAATATTTTACCTTTTTTTTAGAGAGCCAATTTTTTGCCGAAACATTTTTTTTTTTCGCGGTACCAAAATTTTAAAATTTTTCCCCGGCCGGAAAAATATCCCGACTAGAAATTGCTTTGGGAACGCCCAGAGTATACATCTGGACCTCATAGGGTCCCAAGGAGGCATGCCCAATAGGGAAATTCCAATAAGGGCCCAATTAGAACCCAATCGGGAAATCCCCAGGAAAAATAAAATAACTTATAGTCAGTTTCTCCCAATTGGGTTCTGTGTGGGACCTAAACGGGAAATCCCAATATAAAAATAAAAATTTCACGTCTAGAAATTACTTTGGAATCACCCAGCGTATACATCTGGACCTCATGGGGTCCCAAGGAGGCAAGCCCAATAGGGAAATCCCTATAAGGGCCCAATTAGAACCCAATCGGGAAATCCCCAGGAAAAATATAATAACTTATAGTCAGTTTCTCCCAATTGGGTTCTGTGTGGGACCTAAACGGGAAATCCCAATATAAAAATAAAAATTTCACGTCTAGAAATTACTTTGGAATCACCCAGCGTATACATCTGGACCTCATGGGGTCCCAAGGAGGCATGCCCAATAGGGAAATCCCTAGAAGGGCCCAATTAGAACCCAATCGGGAAATTCCCACGACAAATAAAATAACTTATAGTCAGTTTCTCCCAATTGGGTTCTGTGTGGGACCTAAATGGGAAATCCCAACATTAAAATAAAAACTTATACAAAATATTTGCTGTAGTATCTTATTTGGAATAAATAAAATCCAGTGTTCGCGCATGCGTACACTGAAAAAGCAATATATTTATAGTTAATAGATTTTATTTAATGCAAAGAAATCCTTGACATAATAATGGCGAAATAAAAAGTCGGTTCAATACTAATATTTGATATTTTTTTATTAAATATAATATATGACTAGCTAAAATATAGATATATTAATAGTTAAGATGCCTCTATTTGAATCAGTTACAATAATTTTATTCTCATATCCCTTTTGCAAAAGCGGCTCAACCCTAGATATATTAATAGTTAAGATGCCAATATTTAAACCGAGCATCACTAAAGTTTATTATTAAGATAATGATATTTGAATTAAATGGTCGAATCCTCAAATTTAATAATACAGTACTTATATAAAATATTTATTTATTTTAGTCAAAATTTTTTTATTTTAAGAAAAATCTACATATTTTTGGATAGAAGAATAATATATTAATATCGAACAGAAGCTATATTAAAATTAAAAACTTGAGTAGTTAAGTTAAATATTCAATAGGTTATATTAAAAAATTAAAAATTTCAATGAATTACTAAACTATATGAAGGAACTTTTGTGGTTATTATTATTATTACGGGAGGTTTTAATTATAGACCACATTAGTATTAATTATTTATTAAAAATAAATATTGTAAAACGTCCCAACTGCTTATTCTGCAGTCGTTTTCAAGTCCTGTGCATTTGAAAATGAATGCAGAATAATCAGTTGGGACGTTTTACAATATTTATTTTTAATTAATAATTAATACTAATGTGGTCTATAATTAAAACCTCCCGTAATATCTGAAGGAAGTAAATATATTAATTTAAAACAATAAGTTTACATTTATTATAATTTTTTATTATTATGGATTAAATTATATAATACAATTTTAATTACATACCAGTAATTATACAATAATATCGCAGAAATGAAGAGGAAGGAATGCAGTCAGAAAGAAAAGCTTTAATATCAAATCAAACTCCTTTATAACAAATGGTTTCTGCCAATTTTTGGGGCATTTTTTATAAAGGAGTTTGATTTGATATTAAAGGTTTTCTTTCTGGATGCATTCCTTCCTCTTCATTTCTGCGATTTAATTATACAAAGATATTTATTGTTTTGAAAATAGTACGTAATAATAATATCACATAAATAACTTTGGCACTGTGTTGAAAGTTCTTTTTTAACTTCATATATTGTTAAAATTGCTCGTCCTATTGCATTTTCTTCTAAAACTTGTTTTAAAGTGATATGATTTTTTTCAAAAACCGTAGCTTTTTTTGCAGGTGGTTCCCAACTGAAATCGCTTTCATCAAATTCTAATAATTCATATTTGCTATCTATTTCTTTTTTGTTTACATCTTTTAATTCTTCTACTGCAGATAAAATTGGTGAAATACTTGTTATGACAAGCGGTGATGAATTAGAAGTTGAAGATTCCAAAGAAACAGTATTAGCAGCAATCTGTAATTTAGAGAATTGATTTAAAATTAAAAGTTTCAGTTGTATGCACTCACATTTTTTATATTCATATGTACAAAAAAAAATCGGTTATTATATTTTTGTAAAAATTGGAAAATAATTAAAAAGTGAAATTGATTTAATAGTAATTATAGTTTTGTATACCAGTATAATTATATGGTATGTTAGCGAGGCGAATAGCTGAATCAGTATGTAGTAGAAAATAAAAGGTCGAGCAGCTATGTTAATTTCTTTTTTAAGAACCCACAGCGACGTTTCGGTCGACTATGCGACTATCTTCATGAATGTCTTTCAAAGAACTTGAGAGGTTTTTCTTTTGACTGAACTCTAGCCATGAAGATAGTCGCATAGTCGACCGAAACGTCGCTGTGGGTTCTTAAATAAAGAAATTAACATAGCTGCTCGAACTTTTATTTTCTACTAAAATTATATGATGTCCAGTTTATTACATTTTATTTAAAAATAAATATTTATTTAAAAATAAATATTAACAAGTGCCTATAAAATTTCCAGAAATTTTTAAATAAAATAATTTTATTTAAAATAACCTTGCAACGTAATTATTTATTTTTTAAAATATTAATTAATTTAAATTTATATCTAAAAAAAAGCTGACTAAATTTTTAAAATGGTTGTATTAAATGTCTATGATGATATGAGTATACTAAATAATTTGTAATAAAATTTAAATATATGTGACCGTCCACTTGAAAAGTTACCAAATCTATACTGGGCTAAATTTTCAGGAGAGCCGATTAGAAAAAGTTTTTTTTTATTATTGATTTCGATTCTCTAGTTCTTCATCTTATATGATGAAATATTCGATCCATCAGAATATATTTATTTTATTTAAAAAATATGAAAAAACAAGACTTTAAACTCATTTTTCTCAAAACTAGGTTTAAAAACAAGGTTAGTAGAAAGACAAGGTTGTCTCATACGGAGTGGAAAATGGTGGGGGGTTTTGGCAGATGACGTCACTCGAGTCCAAGATTCCCTAGTGACAAACGCTCTGAGCGCTCATAGCCATTTGATATTTTGTGCTTCACATTACACATGCTTTAATAAATCGATTTGGACATTGTTTTATCATATTTGCTTATATTGGAGGTAATTAATTGAATGTTAAATCAAATAGTTAAAAAATATATATTTGATTCTAATCATAACCTTTTTCAAAATATTCGATTTAGGCTGTTTTTTCATCTTTTTCAATTAACTTTTCATTTGTGTGTTTGTGGCGCTTTCTTTACATGCATTCAAGGTAATTAATGAAATACCAAATCAATTATTTAAAATATATATTTGATTCTAATCATTCTTTTAGATGCCTGGAACAATTTGCTCAGTTGCAATTTGTAAAAATTCTTTTTATAAACAAAAGGAAGGAGAAGAAAAATTAATGTTTTTTTTCATTTCCAAAAGATGATAGCCTCCGAAAAGAATGGATTAGAAGATGTTATCGAAAAGATAGTGTAAATCCAAAAACGGGAAGAATTTGCAACGTGCAAAATCTGATTTTCAAGAAGACATGCGAGCGAAAATTATGAATTTACCTCCCAAAATTCGATTAAAGCCAACAGGTAGGTAAAAAATACTCATATATATATATATATATATATACAAGGCTTTTTTCACTATAGGCTATGCCCATGTTCACTGATATTCTAATTTTACTTTTTATTTTAGTAATATCTTATTTATTATTAATATATCAATTTTTTCAGCTGTTCCATCGTTATTTTTAAAACCAAGTGATGTACCAATTCCTGAGGAATCAGCCCGATTGGCCCGAGATAAAAGAAAGGAAGAAAAAGAAATATTGGAAGATTTAATGAAGAAGGTTTCTGAAACTTCAAGTCTACAAACAAATATTTCGCAGACAGAAAAAGATGAAGAAGATAAAATAGATGAAGAAAAAAAAATATAACAAAGGCAGTTTAAAAAAAGAAAAAAAACATAGTAAATAAAATAACTAAATATGTATTTAAAAAATGCACGGAAATTCCTATAATTTTAGAAAAATCATTCGTTAAATTAAGAGTTTTACTTAGAATAAAATTTTTTAATTCTCAAAGAGTAGTTACCAATAGAATTTCTTTAATGAAAAGAAAACTTTCTGACGAGGGAAGAAAAAATCTTAAAAAAAAGAAGAAAACTATTTCATAAGAAATAAATATTAATAGAATAATAGACAGGAAGAGAGGATGTCAGCCAAACAGGACAGCCCCTATCGAATAAAGATCTCAATCCAGAAGGCGTTTCGGTTTTAATTAAATAAAGCCATCATCAGTTCTCAAGAGATTATTGGCTCAAGGTTGGGATGCAGAGAGTGTTGTTTTATATAAACATATACAAAATTATATAAAAATATAACATTTGCACAGCCAATAATCTCTTGAGAACTGATGATGGCTTTATTTAATTAAAACCGAAACGCCTTCTGGATTGAGATTTTTATTCGATAGGGGCTCTCCTTTTGGCTGACATCCTTTCTTCCTGTCTATTATTCTATTAATATTTATTTATTATGAAATAGTTTAGGTAGAGAGGTCATACCATCCTTGTTAAGGTTTTTGGCCAGGTTTTCCTTAACAACTTAAGGCGAATGTCGGGATGGCTAATGCGACGTTTACTATACATTTCTATTTTTTTCCCTTTTGTTTTGTTATATTTGTTATTATATTTAAATTTGTATTGTGTTTGTTGGACCTAGCCACCGGGGACTGGTGCCTCTAAGTGGGTCATAATAAATTTATTTATTTTATTTAAAATATGTTCCATTTTTATTTTTTTGAAATATTAATTAATGTTTTTTTCAGCACTAGAGAAAATAATAATTTTTTTTTAAATATATTAATTAAATAATAGAAAGTAAAACAAAAATGAAGACAATTCGGAAAAAAATACTTTCTACTTATATAATATTGTTATATAGGTAAGAGAAAGTAAAAGGAAAAATTAAATATTTTAATTTAAAATTTATATTCAACTATCAAAAATGATGAAAGAAAATTAAAATGAACAACTTTTAAATATAAATCGTAAAAAGCCAGAGAGAGATAAATACTATATGTTAAATAAGAATTCAAATTTAGGCTTCTTGATGACGATTTCCCGCCTTCGCTCTGATTGGCCGAGCCGTATGAGACAACCTTGTCATCTATTAGCCTTGGTTTAAAAATTCATATCTTCCAAACAAAAAATGATACAAACATTCTAAAAATGCCGACTTGCTGGGCAGGGTGTGTTCCGTACAGAAAGCATAAAAACTCTATTAGGACCCCGGTGAAGATTTGGTACCTTTTCAAGAGGACGGTCATATATATCTCAGATAGATAATTGAATATGTTAGCTTATCAAAAAAAAGTAAAAATATTGAAGAATGGAAAACATACATACCGTATTCATAATACTTCTTTCGAAGAATCAACCTTAACCCCACTTTTGGGAATATCGTTTCGAGTTCTTTTTCACTGTTTAAAAGAGCATAAAGAATGCTTAGGCTTGTAATCCCATTTTCTGTAGAAAATAAATTCAAAATTAGATAAGAAATTTAGAAAAAGTCACCGCTATATAGATAGCTAATAATTAATGCCGCTAATACAACAGTATTCAGTTGATATGAATTTTTACTTACCATTTAAGGTTTCGCTAATATTTGATAGTCCCCAATCTTCTAGAAGATCATCAAATTCCATCCTATTGTTTGATGAGATTGTGCCTATTAAAAATAAGCGAAATGCACAGTTGAGATATAAAATAATAATATATTGATGAAAGCGTATAGATCATGTAAAAATGGCTGCGCTGGAATTAACTGCTTTCCGACCATGTTACCGACTGCTTCAAACTAGTATAGGAGGCGAGCTGGAAGGGAGGCTTTTTTGATTTAATTTCACTTTTCTCTGTTAGGGGCGCACTTGTCACTTTTAAATAAATTTGATATCTTAACTATTAATATATTGATACTTGCGAGAAATTTTAGTAAATTTACTATCAAAAAATATTGTTTTGGATTAAACCGCAGCTTTTATTTAAAGCAAACAAAATGTATGTTTTATTTTAAGTGACATTTAATTAAATAGAATAAATTACTCAAATAAATTTTTTGATTATATTAAATACTTGAAAATTTTGTCACTATTAATAATATGTCGACGTATATTTATTATAAATAAAATATCTTTAATACAAATATATTTTACTAAAAATGCCCAACTCTTTCAATATATTAATATTAAAGAAATTTTTTTTACTGTGTAGATGATGAGGATTGGAGTCGCGAGGCTCAATAGATGTCATTTCTTACATATAACGCATCACTTAATATTTAAAAATTAGAAATTAGGTTTGTTCGTTTCGCTTGTCATTGCAGTATAATTTACACATTTTGCCCTTTTTGTTCGTTTCAAGCTTGAACTTTTCTGCATATTTTTCTACCCAGAACCCAATTGCGCGAAAGTGATTATAAGTTATTTTATTTTTCCTGAGAATTTCCCGATTGGGTTATAATTGGGCCCTTATAGGGAATTCCCTATTCGGCATGCCTCCGACCCAATGGAATTGTGCAGGGCGATCACAGCGCCAAAGCTTTAGTAGATGTCCACCTTTTAAACTGTCGCCATTTTCTCTCAATCTCCTTGGAAACATAAATAATATCGAAAAAAAAGCTTGTGATCGTTTGCTGCTATTTTAATTTTAATTTTTTTGTATTTATGTAATCTTTTAATCTATTTAATTCTTTCAATTATATTCATTAGAAATTTTAGACGTAAGAACGCATTGGCCTGAAGAAGCCTCTTTAATTTTGATAAATGAATACAAGGAACATCATATCAAATTTATTTATTAAATGTCCTTTTGAAAGGTAAATAGATAAATTAAAAAAAGATTATAAATTTATAAAATTAATTTATTTATTTTTCACATTTCCAGAGAACTAAAAGAAATTTTTTGCGAAAGGAAAAATATTTTCCCACATGTGATAGCTGATGGTAATACTATAGATATATAGCCAAGGTAAAAAAAATTAATGTGATTTATTTTAGAGATATAAACTTATTTTTACATCCATATCTTTTTAAACAATTTTAGTAACGAATCTCAAGAAATATTGATATCGACACAAAGAGAAAATGGAATTTTTAAAAAAATTTTAAAGATATGTAATCCTATTCTCAAATTAAAGAAAATTGATATCAAAACAAATATTATTTGATTTATAGAATTATTTGATTTTCCTTTTATTAAGAATTTAATTGAAGCGAAATAGAAATTAATTCACTTTCTTCATCTTGAATTTCCTAATCATCATATGCTAAATCATTTTCAGGCAATGTATTTATTTATTTTTATTTATTTAAGGATCAACTTTATAAAAATGACAACTGAAGGACGGGCCACTTATGGATTTCCCTATGAGGCTAGGGGTTGGGATGCCTCTTTGGGACCTCTTTGGGACTTCCTCATCGGGGCCCAAGTGGGATTGCCCAATTAGGGCCAGATTGGCTTTTGCGTGACATCCCTGAGGGATCTTTATGGGGCCACATAGGGATTTCCCTGTGAGGCTAGGGGATGGGGTGCCTCTTTGGGACCTCTTTGGGACTTCCTCATCGGGGCCCAAGTGGGATTGCCCAATTAGGGCCAGATTGGCTTTTGCGTGACATCCCTGAGGGATCTTTATGGGGCCACATAGGGATTTCCCTATGAGGCTAGGGGATGGGGTGCCTCTTTGGGACCTCTTTGGGACTTCCTCATCGGGGCCCAAGTGGGATTGCCCAATTAGGGCCAGATTGGTTTTTGCGTGACATCCCAATGTACGTCCCTAATGGGCAACCCAATGAGGCCCCAATAGGTCTCACATTAAAATTTCTAGTCGGGATTTTACCTTTTTTTTAGAGAGCCAATTTTTTGCCGCCGCGGAACATTTTTTTTCTCGCCGAACCAAAATTTTTTACCGCCCGAAAAAATAGGTTTTTACCGACTTTCGAAAAAAAACCGGTTTTTATCGAATTAGAGGTTCGTTACCGCGTTTTCGGTAAAAATTTTTTACCGGTTTACCGTCCAGCCCTACTAAATTGTTAGAAAAATACAGATGTTAATTAGTTAAACATACAAAAGGATGTGGCGTGCCAAGTAATATGAATGGTAACAGGTGAAGGGGGGCTAGGCTCTTGGCAATGAGAAAAATAACTTTTTAGAGTGTTTTCTCCGAATATTTCGAAGGCATTTAATAGCACTTCTTCATCAGCGGCTGTACAAATAAAATAAAATAAATAAATTAGAGTGAGTTAAGTAAATTATTTGTCATTGACGCCTTATTGCTTGCGAGGTCTGGTTATCATGCACAGATCTGCCTCTCAGACGTTTCGCTCCGAAATTTTAACTAGTATGTGGAAATAGAGTGAGGTATAATAACATTGTTAATTTTGATTTCTATATTTAAATATGTATAAACTCACTCTAATTATTTATTTTATTTTATTTGTACAGCCGCTGATGAAGAAGTGCTATTAAATGCCTTCGAAATATTCGGAGAAAACACTCTAAAAAGTTATTTTTCTCATTGCCAAGAGCCTAGCCTTCACCTGTTACCGTTAATTAGTTAAATTTTATATAATGTTTATTTTCAGTGCCGCAGCAAGGGCCGTCACCCTTCAGCCCCCCCCCCCCCCGGCTGAGGGGTAACGGCTCCGGGCGTTTTAAAGAAAGGGGCGCATATATTTTTACAAAAAAATTGTATTATTCATAATAATGATTGTTGCAGTGGTCTCTATGATGAGAGGGGGGGGTTAGAATTGCTCCAGGGGCGCCAGAATTCGGGGGCGGCATAAATAATTATATAATATTTTTTTTTTTTTTTGGTAGGGGGCGCAAATTTTCCTTGGTGTGGTCCTGTTTATTTTGTCCTCATGTGGAAATGACATATTTAAATAATTTAACCCAACATAGTTACTCAATTCTTCAGAAAAAAAGACAGTAAATAAAAATAATTTCTAGACTGTGATAAAAGCCAAAAACTTAAAGCTAAGTCATGACAAAAATATTTGCTTCAAGAAATTAGCTCGATAAATTTGAGCTCTTCTTTTTTAAGCCAAATAAATCGCCTTTCTTATATGACTTGGACAATAATCCGTTTGGCCAGCTTATAAAAATATTCTTTATTACTGCAAATTGAGGACGTTTCTGCCGAAACTGCAAGTCTTCTTCAGACATTCTAAAATACATGTATTTGATTAGTGAGCTTAGCTAAAATACTAGTATTTTAGCATGAATGATGAAGATCTGCAGATGCGGCCGAAACATCCCCAATTTACAGTGAGACTGAGTATGAGACGGATTGAGAGGGACGTAGCCTCTAGGATGAGGCCGAAGCCAGACAGTGCGGCTAAAGATTAATATAACCCCACTTGGATAATACAAGATGCCGATCATTATTATATATAATAAAGTACTAATAAGAACCCTCTGGGGAGCTTGTAACCCCTAGAGGCGGATAGGGGAGGGCCTCTCACACTTTGCGTAGGTGGTAGGAAGGAAATGAAACGCCTGCCACAGACAACCGGATACTACCTCAGTTAATTATCTCAGAAACCTGATATCACGTTTGAAGAAGATGATTAATAAGAAATTACAAAAATACATGAATTAAAATAAATCTGTTTCCTGTACAGGAAATTTCATAGAAGATGGTGAACTTTTTTTTTTTTTTTTAAACATTCACACTTTTTTCTCATTCACACTCACACTCACATTCACACAGTCTTCTCGGCAACTTAAGCCATATAAAACTTCTACCGTTGTAATGAATATATATATTGGGGGTTCAGGCATTTCTATTTCAGCCATCTGGTATCCAAATGGCTTAAATAAAATCTTTTTTTTTAAACCGAGGTTAAATAAAATCATCGGACTGCCTGGGTCCGAACCCGCGACGTTTGGTATAAGAAGTAGGCACGCTACCTACTACGCCAAACCCGGGGGCTATGGTGAACTTTAAAAGTGTATTGATTTGAAATGAGTCTATACTATTATAACAATGATAAGAGTAGTCCTTCTCTCCATTCTTTGAATTTAAATAAGACTAGCCTCGTCTAGCCCGGGGGGCTTCGTCCTAACACAATTTTCTCGATCTCTGAGTGCAAAAAACATATATTTATGTTATTCTATAGTTCTTTAGCTTTCCAAAAAATTAATTTGTGGAAATCTATCAAGTAATAACGAAATAATGAACAAAATAGTTAAAAGTTTATTCCTATGAGCTCTACTGCCGGGGAGAAAGCAAAGCGCCTAACAGATAGGCAGCCAGTGTGTTTTTTACCTAAATTTGATAACTGTTTTGTTTATAATTTCGTTAATTATTAACAGATTTCCACGAATGAATACTTTTTGGAAAGCTAAAGAACTATAGAATATCGTAAAAATATATTTTTTTGCATTCAGAGATGGAAAAAAATGTATTAAGGGTGTCCAAAGTTAAGAAAACTAAAAAAAAAAATATATATATTTTCCTGAACTTTTAGGCCTGTTTTGTACCACTAATTCACCTCCGATTGGACTGAAATTTTATATTTTTATGTAATTTTTAAGGGGTAACGCTTTTAAAAAGCCTAGGTAATTCAAAATAAGAGTGTGCAGACCTGTTGCGGGCGTGTGGATCCCTCGATCATTTTAATCATTTTTACTCGGTCTCTCTATAACTCTAAAACTAAATCTATTTATCTATTAATAAAAATCCTGAAAATAAAAAATTGTTTCAATTTTATATAACACCTGCTAGAAGATCAAGCTTAAATAACAAGTAAACTTCCAACATATGTTTGTTAATCAATTGTCTCTTGCAACTTCCTAAATTCTATCCAAAACTAGAGGTGACGGGGCAAAACTGATATCATTTTTGGAATCAGCGCTACCCAAATACCCAGGAATAGCTTCAACGACTCCAGCTACAAAATCCCAGTTCCCCTGTCTGACTAACTAATTGATAGCCAAGAAAATTAAATACATTTTATCACCACTGACCCTTGGAGCAAGAATCGAAGCATTTACCTTTCCTCCAAGGGATAGTGCCCTCTTTTAATTTAAATATGAATACGATTTCCTTTTGGGACGCCATGTTTGTTTCCTCTATAAAATTCTTCCATTTTTTTTTTCATATCCTAAGTTAATTTGATATTTATTTAGAAAATATAGTGACATTCGAAATTCTTAATATAAATATTTTATTTTGCAAACAAATAAAGATTTATTCCTGTAGGAATATTGATCTCTTGGGTGCTTTTGGCTCTTTTTTTTAAGACAACCAACCCTTAGTTCGTGTATTATAGATGATGAAAAATAGTATTGCAATCGGATAAATATTTATTTCGTTTTTTTTTTCTTTCTGGATCTGACTTTAATTAAGAAAAACTAGACTTAATTTTCATTAGGTCTAAGTTAACTAAAAAGAAGGAATTCAATCGGTCAAAAGATAAACTTATTATTTAATTACCAAAGTTGTGTGCTCTGCGATAGTCACAGCAGATTTTTTTATTTATATTTCTCATCATTCGTTGGAGTAGATTTTTCAAACTTTATTATTGATATTTAGACTTTTAAGTGCCTCCCTTTAGATCAGAGGCATAAAAGGTCGAGACGTGCTCTCTTTGGGACTCCCTCCTCCTCATTTCGGTCTTCGTGGGTGTCCATCTCTCCTTGGATTTAAGAGCCGGTATTGTTGTTGAAAGGGTAGTAATTCAAAAAACCGTTACCAAGATAAGTTTCAGCCATTATTTCGGCATTCGTTCTCAGGTCGAGCGAAATGCATTCACTTTGGCAAGTCAACACTGAATTAAAGTAGCCAGCTCTCATCCTTTCTTTCTTCTATCACTATATCTGAGTATCAGTTCACTTTACTTAACAAGAGTGTCAGTATGTTTTTGTTGGTGAGGCCAAACACTCCATGGCCCTCTGGAATCGAACCCAGGATCTCGTCTTTCCGGGACATTGGTGTGCTGTCCAATGTCCGATGCCCCGGAAAGGCTGGAGATCCTGGGTTCGATTCCCGGGGGCCATGGGGCGTTTGGCCTCACCAACAAAAACATACTGACACTCTTGTTAAGTAAAGTGAACTGATACTCAGATATAGTGATAGAAGAAAGAAAGGATGAGAGCTGGTTTTTTTAGAAAAAAAACACACACTTTTTTCTCATTCACACACACACACAGTCTTTTCGGCAACTTAGGCCATTTAAGACTTTTACGATATCCGTTATTTGTAAATATATCTATTGGGTGTCCAGGCATTCTTATTTAAGCCATTTGGTATCCAAATGGCTTAAATAAAATCATCGGACTGCCTGGGGTCCGAACCCGCGACTTTTGGTATACGAGGTTAGCACGCTAACCTCTACACCAAACCCCGAAGACGCGTTTGGCCTCGACAATAAAAACATACACTCTTGTTAAATATCAGTTAAAGTCCGAATCGAGATGATTTTGAAAATGTACTAACTAATATCTTCTCCAAATATATAGATCTCGGAAAATATTTAAAATCGCTTTACAGTGATTTAGTGTTTACTTTTTCAAGAGAATGATTTAACTGATGCCGGCTGTAGAAATAGTGGTCGAAACGTTGTAATTTATCGTAGTTAGTAGCAGTGTTTTGTATTATTAATTACTAAATTAAATTAATCCCTGATTATTACCTAACTCTCTTTTAATTCCAATAACCGTGAAAATTTAAAGTTCAATATTTTATACTGCGTTATGCTGGTCAAAATAAAATGATGTGAGAGAGGAAGTCCATCTAAAGCTGGTATTTTCAATCTCTAAATATTCATTATGTGTGTTGTCTAGTACAGGCTACTATAATTTCCAATTGTTTATTTAATTCATTAACTATATAAAATCACGTGATCAGATTCCTTGTAATTATAAACCAATCATAATTGTTGAAATTCAATAGTCCCTTGTTATTATCATTATTACATCCACATGCCTTTAATAAAGTAAATTAATTTAGGGGCTTTTGATGACAGCCTATAGATGTTCTTCAGACTGGAAACTATAACCCTCCTTCCCCTCCCCCTCTCCTCCCCTCCCCTCCTTCCTTCCTTCCATACACCTGTATGACAGATCACTTGAGCCGTGAGGAAAACTATAGCATGTTCTACTTGCTTAATATAGATATATTGACTATTACTCATCAAGTCTTGTCATCAAATGATATGACCTAATTGAATTCAAAAGCCTCCTCTTCCCTGATTTCTGATTTAGACGTTGTCATCTAATCAGAGAGAGAATTTATGGTGTTTCGATTCTATGAGAGTGACTTATTATCAATTAATTAAACCTGAATAACAGAGTAAATAACAGAATTTTATTTTAGCGACGGAATTTTTTTTTTTCATACTTCACTTTAACGTCAACAGCGGGTATTCTCTTTCTTTTCCTTTAAACTTATAAAACTCAACATTTTTGCCAAAATCAGTGTCATAATTTGAATTAAAAACAAGAATGCACAATTTTAAATGAATCAATTTGAAATTATGTGCACATACAGTATAGTACTTGGAGTAACATAGTAATAATTTGAATCTCTTAAATATTTTGGGAAATTAATTATAATCAAATTTCTTCAATATGCAAACACAAATCTGCAATCGTAAGGAAGGTAGATGTGCAGCCAGGAGATTAAAAAATTATTTAAATTCTTTTGGTCGACGTTTCGGACGCCAATCGCGTCTTTTTCGGGACCTGCAGTCAACAAACATTTATTGAATTAAAATGCTTTACACAAAAGATTTTTTTAAACATTTTTTCCAAACATTATTTTTTATTAAAGGTTATTAAGCAATACACATAGATATGGTTGTTATAATATATAATATAGAATATTTATAACGACATCTATGTGTATTGTCTTACAACCTTTGGTAAGAAATATTAATGTTATAAAAAATCTTTTGTGTAAAGCATTTTAATTCAATACATGTTTGTTGACTACAGGTCCCGAAGAAGGACGCGATTAGCGTCCGAAACGTCGGCCAAAAGAATTTAAATAATTTTTTATTCTCCAGAGTGCACATCTACCTTTCTTACGATTAATATATAACAGCCATTTTACACTTAAATTATTAACAAATCTGCAAGTTGGCTTAAAAATTTGCGCCCCAGCTTTCCGCCGAAAGCGGGCTTTGCAACTAATACGAGGTCTTATATATAAATAACAAATAAAGAATTATATTAATTTTAAAGTATGTAATTCACTTCAGATGATGACACATATGGTGTTGAAATACGTATAAGGTGTTAATGTTAAATAAATAAATCATTGAAACAAAAAACCTTGTGTATCATACTTGAATTAATTCTCCTATTAAAGAATTATATATATCATGTGTTGGTCCATGAAGTAATTATGAAAAGCAACCAAGTATTTATTAATTTAAATAAGCGAAAAATGTGGTTACCGCCAGGAGTCTCACCAGGGATCTGTCGATTTACACTCAACATGCCCTACTACTGGACCACAGTACCTTCGCTTATATAAATTAATAAATACTTGGTTATATGCTTTTCATAATTACTTCTTGGACCAACACATCTATATATATAAAAATGAAATGGGAAAATGTATGTATGTATGTAAATATGTATGTATATGTTCTATAGAAATCCACAATTTTCAATGAATCCATTTGAAATTAAGTACACCTATAATACATGGCTCTGGGAGTAACGTAGTAATAATTTGAATCTCTTAAATGTTTTGGAAAATTAATTATAATCAAATTTCTTCAATATGGGAACACAAAATCAATAAGTTGGCTAGAAATTAGAGAGCGTCCTTTATGCTCTGAGCTTCCTACCTGACTATGGGCTGGGGGTGGGGGCTACGCAGCAGTTGAAAAACGAAGAGAGGAAGCAGGTGACTGACCCTTTAAACAGTCATAAAGAGACCCTTTTGTGCTGTTCCCAATCGGTACCCTCGCCTCGCTTGAATATAAGATCCTTCCTTAACATCTTAACACTTGCATTGCAACAAGAAATATCCCAAATCGGGAATAAACTTGCTCGCCGAAGGCGAGCTAGGGTCCAGGGGCGTAGCCCCCTGGCTAGGCGGAAAGCCCGCCGAAGGCGGGCTTTGCGACTAGTGATATATATAATTCTTTATTAATTGCATAATTGAGAGAATATCTCAAAACGTCCGTCTAGATCGCGCCTCATTCCCGGAGAAATCTGAACACTTGACTTGGCGTTTCTCTAGTAGACTGGAATTTAGCGATCTATCGTATTTAAATAAGCGAATACGGTACTGGGGTCCAGTAGTAGGGCATGTTGAACGCAAATATAAATAACTTATCGACGGCCACCGGGGTAGGCCTCAAACGCAGATTCCCTGCTTGCCATTGCTTGATAGCAACGATCTTGGTGGCTGTTGCTCTCTCTATACCGATGCCAATCCCCACGCAAATACTGCATACTTAGCCGTATTGTTCCTATATTTTGGAAAAAATATCGTGGATGAATTGATGCGCAGTAATTTATTTTGTTCCTATATATTTTTTAATCTGCAAATCAAAATGCTGCTGGATTATTAATCACAAATTAAACATTGATCAAATGGAATAATTAAGAGCAGCTGCTGCTGTTTATATATAAATCAATACCGACACACACAGAGGGAATCTGTAGCTACGTAATAATGTATTTTAAATAAGTGTCTTGGAAATATAATTGATGATATTTTATTCATTATTCAAATGCCAATTAAGTTTTAAAGGCATGATGTTCTCGCCTCGCAAAAGCTTCATTCGGTGACTGGCTGCTTTTAGTTGCTAATTGAGAGGATAAATACAATTATTGGCATAGGGGAAAAAATTAATAACAGCTTTTGGGTCTCAAATTAATAATTTAAAAATAGTCACTTGCTTTATTTCTCGCCTCCCTGGATTTTGTTTATTATATTAGCCTTATATACAGAGTTGTCAAAAATTATAGTTAACAACGATACTGTAGGGGTGTTACTGACCGGGGGTTTCATTTCGACACTAAAGAATTAGTATTTGCTTATATATATTATCTTTTTTATAGAAAATATTTTTCTCTACTTTAAGTAAGAACCAGTGTCGAAATATAGATAAAAGAGCAAATAAAATTGTTTTTAAGTGTGTATGAGAGGAGTCTAAACGTAATACTTAAAAAAAAACTAGACTATTATAAAGAATTTTTCAATGTCGTTTTTTTTAATGAATTAAATTCATAATGGATTATTGGGACAGAAAGTTATAATTTTTTTAATAACTTATTAAAAAATTATGAAAATTAATTGTTTTGTTATCAAGCAAATACAGAAAACCAATCTGTTACAATAATTTAAAAATGAATTTATTATTATTATTATTATTATTAATTAAGAAAAATTTAAAGTAAGCTTAGATGATTTATTTAAAAATTAACTGTCAAATAGTTCAGCACTCTTGCAAAAGATGGCAGGCTAATCTAATAGCTGGTATTATCAGTACCCCTATTAGCCTATATCTGGCCTATATTTATATGCTTTTATAAAAGATACATAATAGGAGTCGTTATTTCCAAAAGTGCTTAATTGACAAAATTTGAAAAGTTAAGATTTTGGCACAACTGGAATATACATTTGAAAATAGTTTTCGAGTGAAAAAAAAGTTGATAAATCCTATTTAAAACAAATACTGAAAATCGAGTACAAATTCAAACCGGGCCTAGTTGCATTCCATTCCATTTCCAAATCTGTCTTGTTGGATCAGGTCAGATACTCTTCTAAAACGGCTTGCTTGTTAACATCTAATTAATTTGATTTATTTTATTTTAAGTCCTTACAAGACTTTAGGCTTAAGTATAGTGTAATTTTTTTTATTTTTTTATTTATCTCAATATCTCGCGGCACCCCTTTGCCAATCACGCGGCTCCCTTGGGTGTTGCGGCACACCGGTTGGGAACCCCTGAGTTAAGTGATTTTTCATTGGAAAAGTGATTGAGTTAGCTCTTTAAGATTGATGTGAACATTCCTGTGTCCTTTTTCTGTTTAGCTCTCATTTTTTTTTTTTTTTTTTTTATTAAAAACACTCACACTTTTTCTCATTCACACTCACACTCACACGCACATATACACAGTCTTTTCGGCAGCTTATGCCATTTAAGAATTTTACGATATCCGTTATAGAGATTAATATACATATTGGGGGTCCAGGCATTCTTATTTAAGCGATTTGGTATCCAAATGGCTTAAATAACATCATCCGAACCCGCGACTTTTGGTATATGACACGATAACCTCTACACCAAACCCCGAGGGCATTTACCTCTCATATACAGGACGTGATTATTATTTTATTTTCTCCCTTTATTTTATTTCTTTCAGGAAGTATAGAAGATGAAAGGTTTAAAAAAAAAGAACGTGATTTGTTGTGTGCCACGATCTAAATAGCTACTGCTTATATGGATATATGCGCTCGACGACGGGATTTTTTCCCTGTGTTGTCGAAACCCCCTCGTCGCCGATGACTGGTTATCTAGAGCGGACCTCAACCTCAAGAGACATGCTCGATTGCACCAAAGGCGATCGACAGACAAACAAACAAACAAAAAAATTGCCATTTTTTTTTTTGTTTCCACCATTTGCAGAAACAATTTGCAATAACAACAACCTGTCATCTAAATTGGACACTTGTGATAAATAATTCATTAATTAAACGTTGTGTTGGAATGAATAAAACAACAATTGCATTGCAGACTAAATAATATTACCCTCTGCGGTGGATGTCGATAGGTGAGGCCTTCTAATTAATTGATTAATTATTAGTTACGAGAGAAATTTAATTAACATTGAATATGTGCTTGCTAGTTTTTAAAATTGCTATTCCCAGGCTGTATTTTTATACATTAATTAAACAAACTTTACACGATGACGTCAGATATTATATGAAATATAAGTATCGTTGGAAGAAATTTGAAAATTAAGGTGCTAATTTTGGGAGTTTACAGCGGCCCCAATTTTGAAGCTATCGACCTCAAATTTGTTTTTAATTAAAACTATTTAAAATATCTACAACTTATAGAAGCCTTTTTTTTAATTTTTGAAAAAATTCAATTTTTTTTTAGATTAATCGCATTAAATAAAAGATATTTTTAAAAAATTGTCTCTTTATCTTATAGATAATTAAATTAGTAATCATTGTATTAAAAAATAATTAATTTTTGACCCTTAATTAATTAGCTGGAATCTTTCAAATGAAATGGAATAAATCCCTTGTAGCTATTCCTATGGGAAAAACTAACGCCATCTCTTGCCGCCTAGAGTAACTCGGTAGTAAATGGTCTTCTAACGGCTTTTCGAGACGCGCACCTTAATAAATGAAATTGAATAGCGGGCTGAATCTCTCTCCAACAAAGGTGTAATAATCTGAGATTAGAGATGAGAGTCAAAATAAGATGGGTACCCGAATATTGGAAAGCCCAAATACCCAAAAAGACTCCACTCATCACAATCATTAGTGACAAACAAAAGCCAGCGCAATTGCTTAGTTCAATCTCCTTTTAACCATAAATGCTAAAATAAGCATTCTTGCACGAGAAACGTCATGTATTTCAAACACCAAATAAGTCAAAAGGAATACCTCAGGCACACACCTCTCCCCCTGAACAGACTATATAACGTCCTATGTTCGGAGCGGAGACGAATTCCCTACACCAAAACTCTGCCAGTTTGAATCCACGTCAAACGGGGGCCCGGTTGCCATTCTTACCAAATTTATCAAACTTTCATTCTACTCTCACATTCGACCCGGCTTTGGGATATCCATTTCTTCACTTCCTTCTCACTAATAATTCACCCCCTCTTCACTGCACTCCACATCTTCCCATCTCACCTTGTTATTTATTATCTTTGTTAATAAAACCAATTAAAAATATCCAAGCTTATTATTTACCCTCAAAAGTTCCCTCACACCCGCTTCGGCAATACAACAACTCGACCAGTGCTCAAACCACTTTTGGGCACAACAAAGGTGTTATTTTATGGCTGCCTTTTTGTCTTTTTCTCTACTAACACAAAATTTTTTTTATATTTCGCAGGGGAACAGTGATTTTGTTGTCGGATAGAAATATAAAGTTTCAGTCCTATCGGAGGTGATTTAGTGGTGCAAAACAGGGCTAAAAGTTCAGAAAAATCGAATTTTTCCCAGTTTTTTTTAAAATTTGGACACCCCTAATAATTTTTCCATCCCTGAATGCTAAATAGCATAAATTAACTATATTTTATACTTCTTTAGCTTTCCAAAAATCATTCATTCGTGAGAATCTGTTATTAATTAACGAATTTATAAACAAAACGGTTATCAGCCTG
Source organism: Euborellia annulipes (assembly GCA_023213315.1). Classification (NCBI taxonomy): domain Eukaryota; kingdom Metazoa; phylum Arthropoda; class Insecta; order Dermaptera; family Anisolabididae; genus Euborellia; species Euborellia annulipes. The sequence continues at coordinate 72,653 of JAKCPI010003169.1, forward strand.
GCAAAAAAAAACTCTGGCTGCCTATCTTTTAGGCGCTTTACTCTCTTGTCGAAAGTAGAGCTCATAAGAATAAACGTTTAACTCTTTACATATATTTAACTATTTTGTTCATAATAATAGATTTTCACGAATGAATGATTTTTGGAAAGCTAAATAAGATCGTAAAAATATGTTTTTGGCATTCAGGGAAGGAAAAAATTGTATTAGGGGTGTCCAAAGTTTAAGAAAATTCGATTTTTCTGAACTTTTAGCCTTTTTTTGCACCACTAAATCACCTCCGATAGGACTGAAACGGCAAAACTGGACTTTTGGACCCGGGAATAGCCTTAAATACCTCAGCAACAAAAAAAGGGCTTTTTTGTTCACTTGTGTTATCGACGAAGTTACTTATCGATAAGAAAATCAAGACCAAAAACAACAGGTGATAAGTTTCAATATATTATCAATATTTATTAATATGAACACAAGTGTCAAAATACGTATGAAGAGATTATATCAACGAATATTAATATAATGAATTCCTCCTATTGTTATGAATTATTATTATTATAATTAGTATTATTACAATTTTTATGATTTTGATTTAAATATTTTTATTATTATAATTAACTTTAATAAATTTTAAGGAGAGATAATATCTAATGCTTGCTATCCAATGGAAAAATTCTGATTTTTTCGGAGGATTTTTTTTTAATGGAAATGAGAATGCATTCCACAAATCAATTCTATAAAAATGATAACTTAATTATTTCTGTACATTTTTTGCTCACTTTAAATTCACTATTAATAGCTCCAACATAATATTGTTTTTACCGTCTCTCAATCTGCCAAATTTTCATTTTAATCCCAGACACATTAAATTAAAAACTATTTTTGCATATTATTTCCAAAATCCATTAAGAAGATTAATAATTAAAGGGATTTCACGGAATTTCAATAAAATGGGAATCAATTATTGATAATTTTTTTTTTTATTTCATACATTCATCTATCTCTATAAATACTGAAATTTTCAAATGTTCTTTTTTATATTACTTTATTTTATTCTTTTCAATTATTAATTTGCCTTTATTATTTTATTAATTTGCTATAGGACTCAAATTTATTTACTCTTTGAGATGTCACGAATTGTGGAGGAATATCTGTAGCTCCAAAATGGATGTTCAAAGGTGTTAGTTAGGAAAATCTCTTAAATATTCTGTTAAGCTATCGAATATATGATTCAAAAGTCATAAAAATATTTTTTGTCCTAGTCTGTGTCAAGGGCGGATCCAGAGGTGTTTCTCGGGGGGGGGTAATCTGGTGTGACTCGTCGCACAGCACACTATTTTTTTTTTAATTTCGGTAATTTAAAAGCGCATTCTGTATTTGTTTGCCAGAATATAAATACACATCAAATTTTTAAGTATTAATTTTAAAAATTTTACATTAAAAATACATTTTTTCGCGAAAAAAAGGTATTTTTTTCGAATCTCGGGGGGGGGGTAATTACCCCATTTACCCCCCCCCCTTGTATCCGCCCTTGGTCTGTGTGCGTGTCTAAAACACAGGTTTTATACAGACTAGCTCTCTAAGCTTTACCACAAGAGAAGGAACTTAAAGATATATTTTCTAATTAATCGTTAAAATAATCTTTAGAACAGTTCTAGTCCCTTGGAGCAGAGATAGAGTTCTCTTTTCATGTTCCAGGGTCCTGCTCTATAATAATTTATTAAAATTTTCTTGAATATCTATTAATGGACGAAGTCTAAATGTCCTCAGATGCTGAAATACTGTGTTAAGTTTGTCTACTTTGTTATAATATCGCCAAATCCATGAGTTTAGTTGTTAAAGAAAAAAAAAGTAATTGTTCTTTTTTAATGGATTGGTATTGAATACTAGAGAGCATTATATTAGAATTAAGAAGGAAGGGCAACAAAAAAAAATCGAAATTTATTTTAATCTCCTCGTCGACTTTTCTGGCGCTCGTCTCAACCCTTTCTCATGTCCTGGCCGAAAAATATGGCATACATTAATAAATTGAATTGTATTAAGCAATCAAATGTCATTTACTGATTTATACAATTGACAATTACTCATTGAGTATCTATATTAATATGCATTTTTGTATTTGTATATTTTTTTATAATTAAAAATGACGTCCCAGGAAGGGTGTGACTAGCATCCCAAACTTCACCGAGAAATTTTGTTTTATTTCGCTACAGGCTGCCCATCTTACTTAACAAAAAGCCTTATTTTCTTTTTATTAGTTATTCTGCTGTCATTTACCGTTTACAGTTTAAGCAAATCTTTGAGCTATGGTGAATAACTTAAGCCTAGTCCACACTTGGATTCTTTGTTCGGACTCTTTGTCGCGGAGCTGCATTTGGGATTCATTTTCTTTCATCTGGGACGCTCCGCGACAAAGAGTCTTGCGTCTCAAGGGCTGAATTTTTTTGAATCCCATCCGAAAAAGGATTCTTTACACAATGTCGCGCAACAGTGAGTCAGGGTGGACGTGGATCTCAACAGGAGAACTACTTTCTTTATTTTTTATCGCTTCCATAGGCTCCGGAACTGGGGGGGGGGGAGGCAAAGGTACATTGCCCAGGAGGGGGCAATATGTCTTCTTTTATTTCATTTATTTAAAAAAATAAAATCTTTTAAATTAAAATTAATGAAAAGAGTATCTCACGAATCCACCAACCCCATTGCTTGTTGTTAGCTTTTTTTTCTCTGTAAAGCTATGTAGAGTGCTAATGCAATAAAATCCAGAAAGCGCTACTTCATTCGACATGGCTCAGATTCAAACTAGATGTGGACGCGATTTGAGCGACAAAGCCCGAGACATGATTCCGAGCTTCTGCGACAAAGAGTCCGAACAAAGAACTAGACTTTAGGAGAATTCTTATTATTAGAAAAAAATAAAACATTCAAAATGTCCTGTTTTTATATAAATATTTTATTGATATAAACGAATAATAATAATAAGTTACTTGGCGTGATAAATGAGGTGGGTGAAGGGTGAGAAAGAGAAAGGAATGAAATAGGAGGATTAATAGAAAAGTTTTCCGAAGCCTCCTCCGCCTCCGTGATGGCTCTCTTCACCGAATTCCTTCCCAGCTGCATGTCCGCTCTTTGATCCAAAATCTTCTTTATTTCCATAAAAGTCGGCTTGTCCTTGACTTCCTTTATGTCCGCTTTCTTCATCGAAATGCTCTCCTTTACTGAATTCACCACCCTTGGCGAATTCTCCACCTGTATATCCTCCGTCCAGATGTCCTCCTTTGGCACTTGATCCTTCAGCACTCGCTTGACCCGCCTCGAAACTACCATGATGCTCCTCTTCGCCGCTCTTGTGGGCATCATCGTAGAACGTGTGGTCTTTTTTATACTCATCTTTGTGATAGACATTATGATATCCAGTGGTTTTGTGTCCTTTTTTGTGTCCGCCTTTTTTCGAATAACTTGATCCTTTTTCGCCTTTAGCACTGGCTTGATTTACGCCATAATGTCCAGCTGAGTCTAAATGGCCTTTCTTGTAACCGCCTTCTTGATTGTAATGACCTGCACTGCCTTCTGATCCTTTGGCCCCTTTCTCTCCTTTATCGTAGGACTCTCCTGTTGCGTAGCCCTTCTCGCCTTTTTCGCCAGCTGCGGATTTATGGCCGGCTGTGAATTCTTCTCCACCTCCTTTCTCGAAGTGACCATCTTTGAATCCGCCGCCTCCTGGAATCAGAAAAATTATATAAATAAATAAGTTGAAGATGTTTAGAGTTAGCTTTTTACGACTAGATGTTTGGAGAAACTTATTCGAAAATAAAGAGCATATTGGTTTAGCTTCATAGAATATTATTAATTCTTTGGGGGCGGGGGGCGCGAAACGACACGGTGGGTACAATGTAGACGATATTCAAAATATACACTATAGGCTGAGCACAACATCCACTGATGAACAAACCGCAGGATTCCTTGTTCCCAGAATTCGTGTGGTCGTGATGAGAAGTCCTTCACAGCATCCTTGAGTACTCGTCGAGTTGAAGCCTTCCCTTTCAGGTGTTTCTTCAGTGGACCAAACAATGAAATCGCAGGGCGACATGTTCGGATTGTAGAGCTAACGTCTCCCACTTGAACTTGGCCAGTTCCATGTGTGTGACTCTGGAGACGTGTGGACGCGTTATCATGGAGAAGAACCACACCCTCGGTCAGCAGCCCAGGTTTTTTGTTCGTGATGGACCTGCGTAGGCTCGGAGAGTCTCAAGTAACATCAGAGTTAATGGTTTTTCTGTGCTCGAGGAATCCATCAACTCAGACGAAGTACTCAAGGATGCTGTGAAGGACTGGGTCTCGTCACGGCCACACGAATTCTGGGAACAAGGAATCCTGCGGCTTGTTCATCAGTGGGATCGTTAGGCTCAGGCCTATGGTGTATATTTTGAATAAAGTCTACATTTGTACCCACCGTGTCGTTTCGTACCTTTTCATTTGATCACCCCTTTTTTTTTAATGCTTTTATCCCTTTCGGCTGATTCATCTAAACTGACCTGAAGAACTTTAGAAGAATCGTCCGAAACGTCGACATAATTTGAATAAAGCATTTTATTATTAATTTGTTTTCATGAACAATATTTTTTTTTCTTTCATCACTATATCACGTTCATCCAAAAGTTTCCTAAAAAGTAAATTTTATTTAATGCTCTTATTTTTCAGAGTTAATTCGATTAAAAAATTTCTATGCAGAGTAGATTTAATTAGTATGGGGCCAGTATATAAATACATTTGAATTGAGAGTTCAAATCGTCTTCTGTAGCCCCTGATCTCGAGCATCATGTTGGCCAACCCTGATATAACTTTTGCGCTGGCCACACAATAGTGAAATCTACTCTGGACAGTAATAAAAAATTTATTTTTTTCTTTTTGACGATTCAATCATCCCTTTTTTTTATTATTATTATTTGAAATTCCTATCGGGATCCCCGTTTATTTCCCCGAGGTGCTTTCGTGTACGAAGACACATACCTCAAACCCACCGGCCTCTGGCTGTAGCCATCTACCGGCACCTCGTGAAGTTACATAATTTTGTATCTCTAACCCCCCGAAACCAAACGTGGGGGGGTCGGCCCCCGGGGAGACGGATGATTTTTTTTAAGCAATCTGGATACCAGAGGGTTAAAAAAAAAACTCACACCATATAATATATATAAAAAAATAAAGGTTTTTTAAAATTTTTTTTTTGGTTGGAGTGGCGGAAAGGAAGGGGGGGTGGGGGGGGGGGGGGGGGGGGGGGGGGGGAGAAGGGGGGTTTTTTTTTTTTTTTAAAAAAAAAAAAAAAAAACTCCTCCTCCTGCTTTCGTCACTAGTTAGTGAACTAATCCTTATTTCTGGTTCCACCGGGCTCCTTATATCCAACCTATTCTATGCTAGGGAGGATGTCCTAGTTGAGGAGGGACTCCCTCAGCACCAACGTGTAGCCTACTCCTTTCGAGGAATGCATCACTGAGAGGGAACCTTCTTTACAACCCTTCCACAGGACGGGATGTCACAGCAACTCCCTCTCCTCGTAGAGTTGCCTGGGGGCTATTGTGGTAAGATCCTATATTCCATTCCAGGGCTTGCTTGAGGATTTGTTTACATTAAATAAATATTTTTTATTTAATGAAAAATCCCGCACGCCCGGGGTTTGAACAGGGATCTTCTTTGTGGAGGCCGACACCTTAGCCCACTACACCAGCGAGCCCCTTCCTTTTGGCATCATTTTTTATTTCAATTGGTAATTTTTGAGGCTTAGGACACGAAACGAGCTCCTCATCTTCCTCAATTTAGTCACATTAATTCTTGATTTCATTTTTTTTTTGTTTCAATCTAATAATAATTTGGACCAATATAGATTTGTAATATAAAACACATTGTAGTTTATAAATATACTAGGGGCGTACGTAAATAGATTATTATTTATTTATGCAAAATTTTGAAATGCGAATAAAAATTTGCATTTAAACTATCGGATTAATCTTAATATAATAATATTGAGCAATAAATAGTAATTAATAATAATAATAATATTTGTCAGTCAGCAGCTGTTTTCATTATTTATCCTCTCTCTCTCTCTCCCTCTGCTAAATTTTATTATAATAATTAATAATAAATTTGAATCTATAGATTGAATACATAATAAGATAATCATGAATAAATATTATTTATAGGATTTGACTTAAATCAGCCTCCATCCATTTATTTAATTGATTTGTATTTGAGGGGAAAATATGGTATTTTTAAATGCTTTTATTTAACTTACTCTTTCAAGGTCACCAACTTTTAGTCTTTGTTTAGGACACTTCCCGATGAGCTAGAGGTGTGAAATTTGATATTTAAGGGTTATTTTTGATGACGCAAATTGTCAGTAGCTTTTTATCAAAATAGATCAAACTAATGTGGTACTTTATTTGAAACCTCACGCGAATTAATCTAATTTCAAAAGATCTCCCGATGAGCTTGAGGTGTGAGATTTAATACTTAAGGGTTATTTTTGATGACAAAAATTGTCAGTAGCTTTTTATCAAAATAGCCAATTTTCTTTTATATTTATTTTTTAAAATTTTGCCTTACCTGGCTTACCGCCTGCCCGCCTGCTATACCAAGGGTCGAGGGTTCGGACCCAGGCAGTCCGATGCTTTTATTTAAGCCATTTGGACACCAAATGGCTTAAATAAGAATGCCTGGACCCCCAATAGATATATTTACAAATAACTAAAGTTTTATATGGCCTGAGTTGCCGAACTGACTGTGTGAATGAGAAAAAAGTGTGAATGTTTAAAAAAAAAAGATACCAATCAATTGAAATAAATAGGGCCAGGGTCTAAATGGCCTCAGATGCCGAAAAAAAAACTTTAAACAAAGTGAAAAAAAAAATTATTGTTTGCCCTAAAAAAATTTAAAAATTTGCAGTTTATCCAAAAAATCTATTCATTTAGGTCTATATCGAATATAAGATAATTTATTTGGAAAATATTTTAAAATAATTTGACCCTTTTTTTAAGGGCCTGATTTCATAAATTCTCTGCTTGATTAGAGATATTCTTAACAAATCACGGAATTATGCCTTAATTTATAAGGTATTTATTCATTTATTGTTTGACATAGTTAAAAAAAAAAAGAAAAAGAAAAAATTCATTTTTATTTCTTCAAGGTTGAAGGTTTTGATGAAATTCACTTGACATTCGATTCAATTCATTTGGTTTGATTTTAAGGCCAAAATCTATAACAACAAATTTCATAATTGATTCCTTTTTTTTGAAATTGTTTATTTATTAGGTCAATTAATAAAAAATTAAAATAGCGCAAATATATAGTAAAAAGCTCTCTTTGTGCTTAGAAAAAAAATACACGATTTTTTGCAAAAATTAAAAAATTCTTCTAGCAATTTAAATTGTTAACCCAAACAATTTTCATCTGAAAAGTTTTTTTTCTATTTGAACTTCTTTTATTTTTGTTGACGATATAAACAAAAAAAGAAATCTGGTGAGACTGTCCCACCAGATTTTTTGTGTCGACATATTTAGTATCCACCGATATACATGTATTGGAATTGAAGATGTAAAATTTTTTTTTTTTTTTTTTTTTTAAACCCTTTTCGGCTACAGAGGCCATTTAGGGGTTATTTATTTATTATATAAATTTTAATATACATTGTATCGATGGCAACCGGGGGGCGTTCCACACGCTGATTGCTCGGGGTCACCAATCCCGAGCTTTCGCCGCGCTTGGCATTACTTAACCTCAACGATTGTGGTGACTGTTGATCTTCTCCGTTGCCAGGCCCCCCGGCTATGTAAAATTTATAAATAGAGAAAAATATTTATATTTTGTTACCATGGCAACCATTTCTCCTATCTTTACTATGAAGTACAAGAGCCTGCTTCAAACAATTTTGAGGGCAAAATGTGAATATACATTTTAAAGAGCATCTAAAAAATAATTGATTTTTGAATTTTAATCAAATCGTCTAAAACAATATTTTTTTTTCAGTTTTAAAGTTTTGAAGTCGTTTTTCAGAGGAGACTTTGATGCAGAGGTTTGTAACCGTGAAGGCACAGGAATTTTTTTTTTTTTTTTGCTGAGACGTCTTTATAGCTTAAAAATTTGGAAACCTATTAAAGGTTTATTGATTGAACCTATTAAAGGCTATTGATTAACAATAGCCTATTTTTTTTTAGATGCTCTTTAAAATTTATATTCTCATTTTGCCGTTGAAATCTTCTGAAGACAACTTTACTCGTGTATTTCATAGGAAAGATAGGAGAGGAGAAATGGTTGCCATGGTAACAAAATATAAATATTTTTCTCTATTTATAAATTTACAATTTTTGCCCTCGGGGCTTGGTAGGGGTTAGCGTGCTAACCTCGTATACCAAACGTCGCGGGTTCGGATCCAGGCAGTCCGATGATTTTATTTAAGCCATTTGGATACCAAATATCTTAAATAAGAACCCCTGGACCTCCAATTGATATATTTACAAATAACGCGTATCGTAAAAGTCTTAAATGGCCTAAGTTGCCAAAAAGACTGTGTGAATGTGTGTGAGTGTGAGTGAGAATGAAAAAAATGTGTGTTTTTTATTTAAAAAAAAAAATTTGAATTCTAATATATCGGCGCAAACTAAATACAGTATATATCGACACGAAAAATCTGGTGTGACAAGCACACCACACACCTTTCTCTTACCTTCGGTAATTGAAAGTTGTGTGTTATGCGTCAGTCACACCAGATTTTTATTTTTTGACGAAATAACTTAAAATTTGCTCCTTTTGCTGGCTTTATCTCCAAATTATCTGGCGTGGTGGCTCAAAACATTCAAATCAAAAAAACTTTTGTTTCAACATCATAAGGGGAAGTTATTTTTGAAATATATTTTTTTGCAGAATTTGAAAACCATAACGCTATTTACTTTCCTCGGCCTATATTTATTTTTTCTACTGTCTGCCACACATTGATATTTATTAAAAAGAGAGAATCCCGAGGTGAAAGAAGAAATTTTATATAATAAAAAAATAAAAAAAATTGAACTTATATTCAGGTTATTTCTTCCTCAATTAAAAAATAAAAAATATATTTAATTTCAATCGATTCTTTGTTGAGATGCTATCGATTTTGTTTTTTTGTTTTATTTGAATTGGATAAAAAAAAAAAACAACATTCATTCATGGTTGATTGCATTTGTATTAATTTAACGTATTTCCTTTATTATTTTAGATCTATTTTCCGTTCAAATTGAAGTGACTCAAAAATGTTTTATAAAATAAAGAAAGAAAGGGGTCAATCATTTATTATTCGATATGGATGCAAAAAAAAAAAAAAAATCACGGTTAATTTATCTCTAAAAAAAAAAATAGATGAAAAAAAATTTTTATAAAAAAAAAAATGAGAGCGCTTCTTCTCCGTTTGTTTCTAGGTCGTTGCTACAGTGGTAAAGCCCTTGTTTCATGATTTAAAAGTCAGAGATAGATTTCCTAATCATTTTTTGTTTCTTTTTGACATAACGCACAATAATAGGGTACTCTTTCTTGGACACACAATCACAGGCATCATTTCAACCTTTTCTTGTGGGAAGAAGCATGCCAGAGGGGGGCTTCTGATACTAAAGGTCAAGGGTTCGCATTCCATTCTGGGCGACAAAATTTGGTTGGATAGCAATTAATTGAAATTAAGCCTCAGATGCCTAAAAAAGATCTTAAAAGCGAATTGAAAAAAAAAATTAATTAAATTAAAAAAAGACCAGCTAAGTTAAATGTCATTTTGGATTTTTAAAAAAATCTGGTGTGACTGGCGCACAGCACACAACTTTCTTCGAAAGTTGTATACTGTGCTTGTCACACCAGATTTTTTGTGTCGACATGTATTTAGTTTCCGACAGTACTGTACATTCTATTTTCAAGATGTAGATAAAATTTATAAGTAGGCCTATGGGAAAATATTTATATTTTGTTACCACGGCAACCATTTCTCCTATCTTTCCTATGAAATACAAGAGTAAAGTGATCTTCAGTTTTTCATAAAATTTACTTACAAATAGGTATCTCAATTTTGGCCAAAGATATTTTTTTTTTTTTTATTTTCATTTAAAGTTTTTTGAAATAAATTTTTGTCGCATAGACGGATGCAAGCCCTTGACTCTTGATACCAGAAGCTAATGTTCTAGCCCTGAGCCACAGGTCAAGGGTCCAAAAGATATTTAATTTAATTAATTTTTTAATTTCTTACAGTTTTCCGATATATTTTGAAATATTTTATTTAGAATAATATAAAATTTGAAAAAATCAGAGCCCTTTGGAGGGGTTCAAACGCCCCCGCCCTGTCCCCCTCAAATCCTCTGCCTACAATTGCAGGTAGTACTACTCTAATATTATTATTAAAAACAAATAATTTTCAATAATATGTATGTTTTGATTTACAGATGCCCTAGTATTATTATATGGACCCTGTTATGCATTGGTGTGTCAAAGACCAAAAAATTCAAAATTGAGCTAAGCACGGAATATTGTTTCAAATGCTTTAATTAATAGTAAGCTTATTTTTTATGAAATGTGGCTTTAAAAAATTTATATTTCATGTTTCTTGCACAATTGACAACAAAAATTATATATAATCCAATGAAAACAAAAAACTTTAATATTAATTATCTCAAAACTCAATGTTTGGTCTTTGACACACCATTGCATAACAGGGTTCATATATGGACCGTTTATTTTGAAAGTGGTGTAAGTCCATCTTCTATTGTTTCGAGAAAATAAAAGGTTAACATATCTGTTTATTAAAAAATCTATTTACCGACCAATTTTCAATTGTACAAAACATGGGAATTTTTTAAGCAATTTACCTCTAGCTAGTTATACATAGAAAATTTACATTAATTTAAGCATGAATTATGGGATATCTCATTTTTTTTAAAATGGACTTTCAAAATAAACGGTTCAAGAACCCATATATGATATAATTTTTAATCTGCTCCCACCATTTTTTCAATTTACACGTTATTTTTAATTCCTTCTTTAGGAGATTCTAGTAACGATTTTTAAAACACACCAAATGAGTTTTTTGGTCCTAATAAATTAATCCAACCAATAGGCCTATAATGTAGAAAAATTTTCTCGTTTGTAACGGGAAACGAGCTCTTGCTGCGTTTTAGAAGAAGCGAGAACTATTCCTTTACCCAGTGGTCAATAATGCCACTGTTGAACCCAATTGGGGGTCGTTCAAAAATCGTTTCTACTCTCCTCTAGAAGGAATTAAAAATAAATGGAACATTGGAATTGAATTTAATAAATTAGAATTTAAAGATTAAAAAAAAAAAAAAAAATACTCTCATCAACACGGGCATCATTTCTAAAATTCCATTTCACTCTCACACAGATACATCTTTTACTAATACATACAAACAGACAAATAAAAAAAAACTAATTACACATTCATATGAAATAAATCAAACTCAGAAATTGAAAATTTATAGCTTATTATTCACGGGAAAGTTGGCATTAAACAGCACGTCCAGTTATTTTTCATTATCACTAATTTCATTACTCTCTCTCTCTCTCTCTCTCTCTCTCTCTATTTATTTAATCATCACAATGAAAGAAGAGATAAATTTTTCATCTTTTTTTTTTTTGTTTTGATTAAATGGAAATTTATTTATTTTCAACTCAATCTAATTTTTTTTTTTTTACGTAATTAATTGCAACTTTTTTAATAGCAAAAAATCTTTTTGTTTGTAAACACTTCACGATATATTTTATTTTAATCAAAGAAGTTATTATTTTTCTAACGTCTTTTTTTTTTTTGCTTTTTCACATATGAGGCTGAATGAATTAATAATCCCTATTTGATTGTTCAAATTTATTTTTTCAATGAAATCTGCTAGGGAAACACCGACCTGTGAATCGAAACTTCACCTCTGGCTTAAAGCAGGGATTCTTAACCTATGGCCGCGAAGTACTTTACAGTAGTGTATAACCCAAATAGTAAAATAATGAGTAAATAACACATTCAAAAATTTTTTATACATTTTTTTTTAAACACTCACCCTTTTTTCCCATTCACACACATACACACAGTCTTTTCGGCAACTTAGGCCTTTTAAGACTTTAAACGATACCCGTTATTTGTAAATGGAATTTTTAGATATATCTATTGGAGGCAAGGGCGGATACAAGGGGGGTGGGGTAAAGGTGGTAATTACACACACACCCCCTAGATTTGAGAAAAATACTTTTTTTTCGAAAAAAATGTATTTTTAATGTAAACTTTTAAATATTAATACTTAAAAATTTGATTTGTATTTATATTCTGGCAAACAAGTACAGAATGCGCCTTTCAATTACCGAAATTAAGAAAAAAATGTGTGCTGTGAGACCAGTCACTCCAGATTACCACCCCCCCCTCCTGAGAACACCTCTGGATCCGCCCTTGATTGGGGGTCCAGGTATTCTTATTTAAGCCATTTGGTATCCAAACTAGATTAATATAAGAAAAGGATAAAATGGTGAGCTTTCATTGAATATTTAATTTCCTATTTATTATACTGTATTTTGATCAAACTATCGAAATAAAAAATTTTGTAAAATTCTTCGGAAGATACAAATTTTCTTAATTCTCAATGTTAAATTTGAGATTTTTCTATATTTGATCCAAACTCCCAGGTACCTGTGAGTACGAGGAGAGTTGTTCGAGCTAAGACTAGCATTCCCCCCCCCCCCCTCTTCTTAAGCGCCAGGACGGTTTGTTTCTTCAGTCGCATTTTTTTTTTTTTTTTTTTTTAATTAAATTTGCCGAACCCGCACAGGAAAAGAAGATTAATAATATTATTTAATTTGATTTTGTTTTAAAATTTTCTTTAAAATTCGATTTCTATTTCGGACTCTTTTTGGAGATTTAAAATGCACTTATTGAAAAGCTTCCATTTATTTTACCTTCTTTAAATTCGCCACCTCCTCCGATTTTAGTGATAACGCTGCCGCCCCCGCCGATACCGCCGATGCTGCCTCCTCCGATCCCGCCGATGCTGCCACCTCCGTATCCTCCAATTCCGGCTCCTCCGTATCCACCGCCATATCCACCGCCGTATCCGCCGCCTCCGAATTTACCAAATCCAGCAAGTTTGGCGTAATCCAACCCGCCTCCGTATCCACCATATTTAGCGTAATCTAAACCGCCTAATCCCCCACTACCATAACCCCCACCTAGTTTCGCGTATTCCAACCCCGACGGGCCAGAATACCCTCCATTGCCATAACCCAAAGTGCCATATTTCGAGGCAAGTCTTAATCCAATTCCACTTAAACCTTCGCCTCCCGCTTTGCCGACCAAATCGAAATCGGAGCCGACCTCCTCACCGGCACTAAATTTCGCATTATATTCAGGAAAATGGAAATTATAGAATTTGCTAGAATATAAGGCTGATGGTGTATCATCGAAATGATGTATTTCGGAGCCATCGGCTTGATATTCATGCACAGAAGCAGCCCCCGTCGGTGGGGGTGTATCCGCTGACGACGACGCGGTGGCAAAATGCATAAAACTTGCACTAGGTGAGTCACTTTTATATAAATATCCGGTCGCTGACGAAGCAAGATCTGAACTTGATGCACGAGCATGGAACATTTTACCACGTGATTCGCTTGACACCCATGACACTACCAACAAAAACACGAACACGAACACTCTCATCTTGTTAGATGATGACTGACTGACTGACTCTTTGATTCATTTGTCGTCCCCGGGTATATATATACAAAGTGTTTGGAGGCCATCGAACGGGGACTCAATTGTCTGTCCTTTATCCCTCCAATTTTTTTTTTTTTTGACTTGCATCAGACGTTTGTTGCGTTGTTACTTCATCTCCGATCACGTGCCCTCGGGCGAGTCAAGGTGTGAATGCTGCGGGCGCTGGGGTGGGGGGGTTCGAGCAATGCATAATACCCTTTCCAACACCGGGATTAAAAAAATTATAATCTCATATCCTAATAATTAATTCTCCCAAAAAAAAAAAATTTGTCTCTATTCACTTAAAATGTGAAATTTTTTAAGCCAAGACTGCTCTAGTCTTTTTGGTGTTTATTGGATGTTTATATATTAGAATTACATTTACACTGATGGCTACCTGGGGGTGGAGGGAGGGGGGCACCCGAGATTTCGCCGTTCTTGACATTGCTTCAGCCCAACGATCTTGGTTGCTGTTTTTCTAACGGCTTGACAGACGGGGGGGGGGAATCGAAAGTTGTGTTCTGTGCTTGTCTCACCAGATTTTTTTTGTGTCGAGATATATTTAGTTCCACCGATATATTTTTTTTTTTTTAAACACTCCCACTTTTTTCTCATTCACACATCCATATACACAGTCTAATAGCACCTTAGTTCCAAACTTGAGCACTTGCATAAAAACTAAAAAAGTCAATTGATACAAAATTTTTATAGGCTCTGTGTATTTTACTCAGTAAATGTTGACTGTTTGAAACAGGGGCGTATATAGAAATTTTTTTCGGGGGGGGGCCGAACTGAAAATTTTTCTGCGGAAAATTTTTTTTTTAAGAAACTAATTTTTTTTTCACACGAAATTTTTTGAGGAACATTTTTTCCTTTGCGGAACCAAAGTTTTCCATCCTGCGGAAAAATTTGTTGCGCTGATGTCTGTATATCCCTATATATGTTTATGTGTTTGGGAAATTTCGGGGGGGCCCGGGCCCCCCTCGCCCCCCCCCTTATATACGCCCTTGGTTTGAAATAAACTATGGTTATTTTTTAAAATTTTAATCTCATATTTGGACATTTTATACACAATAATCTTAAATAAATACAAAATTTTATAAGAATTGGGAAAAATTTTTTAAATGTGTAAAAAGTTCCAAAGGGGATCCTCTTTTGAATCGAAATTAACAAACAAATCCCTATAGGGATTTAACTTTGGCTCTGTGGAAGGAAGAGCCGGATGTGATTGAAAAATCTGAAATAATTACATCAGTAAAGTGTATTTCAAACAATTTTCAAGAAAAAATTCACTGATATACTTTTCAAAGGGCATGTAATGAATAGGTTTTTTTTTTTATAAAGAAACACATTTTTTAGTAAAAATGGAGAAAGAAAGTCAAGGACAAACCACCCAAGCATTTTATTTAGGTAAATGAATAAATTATGAAAATATTTATTCATCCTGTTTCTCAAATAAATAATTAGCAGTTTCTGGCTCAGGGAACCCTTCCCAGTTGTTATTTTAGGGGAGGGGACTTTTTTCGGCCTTTGGCTGTTCTGTGCGGGGCGAGAGATTGTCCAGCCCTCACATCTTTAAAACCAAGTCTGAATTAAAATTTAATTTGAAAAAAATTATCTAATAACATGAGTGGTGTGGCGAGGACGGCGTACGATATGTAATTTTTTTTTTACTAAAATTTAAAAATTTAAAAAAAATAAGATTTATTAGTGTTCACATAACAATTTGTCAATTGTTCCATTCTTCACAATTATTTTGACAAATTGCCAGCTGTGCAAGGGCGGATCCAGAGGGGTTTCTCGGGGGGGGGGATTACCCCCTTTATCCCCCTTGTATCCACCCTTGCAGCTGTGTGGCTCAAATAAAGATAATTTCAAAAAGAAATATACCTATTATTTTCACCTGACAAGAAGTAATATCAACTGAAGATATTTATATAAATATTTAATATCAATATTATATCAATTTGCATTCAATTTGAAGACAAATAGTTTTATTAACAAGACGATGTGCAATGCCTTAGCTGAAGTTAGAATATTCAACAACTTGCAATATATCCTGGATATACGAGTATAATCCTGACTGACATAAAATGAATAATAACAAAAAAAACGGTAGATTCCAGATTGCATTTATATTATTTTTTATATTTATATTCGTGAAGTTAGGATGCTTGTGTTCATAATACGTGTCACCCCAGGGCTAACTCTTAGCCCCGACTTTGGGCCTGGGCTAACTTAACCCAGACCTTGGCTATAATTCACGATATATCTAGCTGAAATTACTCAAAAGTGAGGTTAACTCAGGGCTAAATATGGCGACGAGATCTGATGCAAGCGGGCCCTAGCCTATAACATATTGTAAAATATACGACATTTCATCATTTGATTGTTAAAAGAAGTAGAATCTAAGGAAAAATAACAAATATATCTACTTCTAGAATACTTCTTTTAGCAATAAAATGTTGAAATGTCGTATATTTTACTATAAAAATAAAACAGAAGTGGGTTTCTGCACTACAAAAAAAGCCAGGGCTAACAAACTCCCACCAACTGAAGCAGTCGGTCTAAGAAAAATCATTAATAAATTCGAATATGGAATTTCCCGGATTCATGAATTCGAATGTTCCATTTCCTGGCCCAATTTTTTTTCCGAATAAATAAAAAGCTATGTCACGCTTCCTCGTTATTTATACTAGTCAAGGGACAATTGATTCTACATACACCTACTCTAACTAATAATAATTTTCATTAAAATTTAGAAATTACAAATGAAATTCATTAAAATTTATTTTATCAAGTAAATTGAATGAAACATACGAACGCAGGGATGAATTAACATAAAAATTAATGAACTATAAAAAAAAAAACAAATCCTAAATTTACAACTAATAAACAACGCAACAAAGCCTCGAATAATTAAACACTACTAAAAAATTTATAGAGATACAAGAAGGGATTAAAAATTTTTGAATCATTAAATTCCATTTTATATACGAATTAATTTGAAGCGTAAGAAACACTTGGAGCTTACAATTTTGCGATTTATTACTTCTCTGATGCCGGGTTGCAAGAAAACTGTTATGTAAACATTTAAAAGTCTGTTAGTAAACATCGCTTTGGGCTTTAAAATTATAGACTGTTGCTAAAGCAACTTTAAAGGAACCGTTAACTATACCTTCTTTTAAGATACAGTAGCCCACGGGGCGTGGTGTAGAGGTTAGCGTGCTAACCTGATATACCAAACGTCGCGGGTTCGGACCCCAGGCAGTCCGATGATTTTATTTAAGCCATCTGGATACCAGATGGCTTAAATAAAATGCCTGGACCCTAATATATATAAACTCATAAATAACGGTTATCGTAAATGTCTTATATGGCCTGAGCTGCCGAAAAGACAGTGTGAATGTGTGTGTGAGTGTGAGTGTGAATGAGAAAAAAGTGTGAATGTTTAAAAAAAGAAAAAAAAAGATACAGTATATAGATAGATGCAAAACGATTCGGCCACCGAAAATAACAGCTTTCTATGTAGTTGGCCATTTGACCGCAAGGGCGCATTGTCAAATTGTATAATTTATAGTAGTACCAAAATTATAAAATAAATAAAAATAGTAATTATATTAGTATTGTTTCAATTTTAATTGTTAATATTAGGTTACAAAACAAAAAAATGTTTTAAATATTTAAATATCGTAAAATAAAAATAATAAATAAATACGTTGGTAGCTCTGACTTTCAGATGTTAAATGATAAAGAAACTGGGAATATACTATAACCTCACTTTTTCTCTTCATCAGATGAATATATATAATAATTAATAATATCGCTTAATACGTTTCAGAAACTAAAGAAAACTCAATTAAATTAATGTATTTCTATCTTACCTCTCTCGAGTGATAATATAGTCTCCAAATTCTTATCTATTTCAATGAAACAAATAAGGTTAGTGGATACTCTATAGTTTAAAGCTCCGAATTTCAACCTTTAGTTTAAAACACTTTTACGAACCAATCACCTTTAAATACGTTCTTGCAACCCAAAATTATTTAGCAGAAGGTTTAAACCACCAAAAGCGTTTAACGAACCGTTAAATACGTTCTTGCAACCCGGCATGAATTAATTAAATCATTAGGCAACCCAAATGATTAATTGACAAATGAATTTTTCGTCCCTCCCATCCTGATTATCAATTTCTTTGTATTTATTTCTATGATACGCCAGACATTTATTGTTAGCCCACTTTAGAGGCAAGTAACCACGACCCAATTTTATTTTTATTTTTTAACATTTCCGGTGAAATGTAAAAATTAAAAAAAAATTTTATCCCTAATCTAACATGTTATTAAATTATATAACATTAATTCCAAATATTTTTTTTGTTTTCTTGTCAGAACAAATTGTTTAGGACAAAAAAGAAACGTGTTTGTTTGGGGAAATTAAATGGCACATCAAATGTATTTGAAAGTCCAACAGGACATTTGTTTGGAAGGTAACAAAAAACAAAAAAAAAAGACGTTTAGGCTAAATTCGTTTTTACACTCATTTCTTTGTTGTTGTTAACATGACACCTTCTCTCTCTCTTATGCTCTGACATAATTTTTTTTGGATAGAAGAAAAAATGCATGAAATTATACATTTTAGTTAATAGAATAAATGGACCCTCTTACGCATTAGTGGGTCAAGCGTCAAAAAATTAAAAATTGAGTTAAGCGCTGAATATTGTTTCAAATGCTATAATTAATAGTATTTTTTACTTTCTCTTACCTATGTATATATGTAATATATATATAGAGAGAAAGTATTGGATTCATGTCAAAAATTCGATGTCGAGATTTTGATGGATCTTCACGTTTTGAGGTCCCCTGAATCCAAAAAAGTGGTTTTCGCGACATGGTCTGTCTGTGTGTGTGTGTGTGTGTGTGTGTGGGTGTGTGTGTGGGTGTGTGTGTGTGTGTGTGTGTGTGTTCAATTTTAAGCATGAAGGAATTGAGCTATGAGGTTGAAATTTTATATTTAAGTTAAACACCCCCCGGGACCGGAAAAATAAGCTTTTAATCAAAATCGGCCAAAGAGTACTAGTACTTTACTGATGTACTTTTTCAGTTTTTTTCGATTTTCTCAAAATTTGCTCCAACGTGATTTTTTTTTAAATTCAAAAATCAATTATTTTTTAGATGCTCTTTAAAATGTATAATCTCATTTTACAATTGAAATCTTCTGAAGACCACTTTACTCTTGTATTTCATAGGGAAGATAGGAAAAATGGTTGCCATCATAGGCGTAGCCACGGGGGGGGTTTTGGGGGTTCAAACCCCCCCATTGGACCCAAGCCATGACTAGATATTTAAGCTCTATAATACAAAATACTTTTTCTCTCTGTATATTTCATATATAGGGTAAGAGAAAGTAAAATATAATAATTTTCTCTAGCTTAAAAAAAAAAATTAAATAAAACGCAAAAAATTCGAGAAAATTCAGAATTTTCCCATTGAAAAGAATTGATTTTTGTTATGCTTTATAAAAAATTAAAGCCGCTTAAAATTGATTAAATATCGCAAATGAAAAATAATAAAAATTATTATATAAAAAAAAATTTTTTATTTTTTTTCTTAAAAAGGGCTCGCTGGTGTAGTGAGCTAGGGTGTCAGCTTCTGCAAAGAAGATCCCTGTTCAAATCCTTGGCGTGCGGGATTTTTCATTAAATAAAAATATTTATTTAATGTAAACAAATCCTCAAGCAAGCCCTGGATTGGAATATAGGATCTTACCACAATAGCCCTCAGGCAACTCTACGAGGAGAGGGAGTTGCTGTGACATCCCGTCCTGTGGAAGGGACGTAAAGAAGGTTCCCTCTCAGTGATGCATTCTTCGAAAGGAGTAGGCTACACGCCGGTGCTGAGGGAGTCCCTCCTCAAACCAGGACATCCTCCATAGCATAGAAGAGGTTGGATATAAGGAGCCGGTTGGAACCAGGAATAAGGATTAGTTCACTAGGTAGAGACGAAAGCAGGAGGAGGAGTTAGAGATAGGAAATGTTGTAACTTCACGGGGTGCCGGTAGATGGCTACGGCCAGAGGCCGGTTGGGTTTGAGGTGTGTGTCTCCGTGCACGAAAGCACCTCGGGCAAATAAACGGGGATCCCGATAGGAATTTCAAATAAAAAAAAAAAAAAAAAAAAAAATTTTTTCTTAAAGAGGTCTGAGATAGGAGTCTGGTCAAGAGAAGCGCATAGAGGGACACCCCGGTATTTTAGGCCCATACATAAAATTAAGAGATTTGCATTATTTATTGCCTGATACGAGCTGATTGTAAAATTGCGGCACTTAATTAAGAAAGGGCGGGCCCGAGCCACTCGGAGGGGGGTCCGGGGGGCGAAGCGAAGGTGGGGTAAGTGGCCAGTCATATATTTCATTAGACGCCTTATACTACCCTATTAGTCGGGGGAGAGGGGGGGAGATATAATCCTAAACCCCCCCCATCAAAAATTTCTGGCTACGCCTATGGTTGCCATGGTAACAAAATATAAATATTTTTCCCACACTTATAAATTTTACATCTGAATTCAAATGTTCCGTACTGTCGGGAACTAAATATATGTCGACACAAAAAATCTGGTGTGACAAGCACAGAACACAACTTTCGATTACCGAAGGTAAGAGAAAGTTGTGTGCTGTGCGCCAGTCACACCAGATTTTTATGAAATATGTCCTAAAAAAATTTATATTTAATGTTACTTGCACAATTGACAAAAAAATTATATAGAATCCAATGAAAACAAAAAACTTTAATGTTAATTTTCTCAAATCTCGATAGCTGGCGCTTGACACACTAATACGTAACAGGGTCCAAATATATTGACCCCTCTCTGGAGAGTCACGAGTATAGAGAGATTCTTTTTCTCTGTTTTTATCGATTCATTTCTTGTTTAGATACTTAATTTAATTTAAATGACCGAACCCTCAACATTGAGATAGAGTGAGAAGTTTCCCTTGTTCGTGCTCAACATCGCTAGTCACTAGCTGTATGCAGCTTTTTTTTTTTTTTTTAAATAGTGATTGCGAATTTAATAGAAACTTTTCTCAAAGTGTTGGCCTACTAGGGCTCTCCAAAGCTCCTTGAAGGTTCCATGAGTCCATGTGATTTATTCTTCAAATAGCCCAATTTTTTTTTTTTTATAATTAAAAAACATTCACACTTTTTTCTCACTCACACTCACACACATTCACACAGTCTTTTCGGCAACTTAGGCCATTTAAGACTTTAGACCAGTGGTTCCCAACCGGTGTGCCCCTGGCCGGTTCCGAACCCGCGACGTTTGGTATAGGAGGTAGGCACGCTACATACTACGCCAAACTCGTGGGCTACTTAAAATAGTTGGCTGCATATAATTAGGTGGAAGTTCTTCACTTGGCCAGCTTGTGATGATTTGAGAAGTAAGATGTATTGCTAAATAGGCTAAAAGGATGCAACCTAGAGCGGTAACAAATTCAAGGGGCGCCAGATTAGCACATTTATTCCTTCAAAAGTTGGAAAATGAAGTAGTTCAGACGTTAATAATAGGTCTATTTCCCGTTTAAGAATACATATATTGTATCAAACATTGTATAAAACAAATGTATTAAGCAAATATGAACGTAAAGGGGGTGACAAATTAGCTTTACCCTATAGGCATACTCTTAAATCCGGTCTTGAATAAGCAATAGCAAAATGGCGTCGAAATCCTGGAGTAAATGAAAATTTCCTATCATTGTTAATGGACTTATTTATTCTCTGATATTGGGTTTTTTCTTGATAAATAAAACTGTATTTACCCTCAAATTTTTTTCCCGTTGAATAAAATCATAAGCCTATGTTCGTTTTCTTCTTCATTATAAATGCTTTTTAAAACTTAAACTAGGGCGAACTTAATGTTACATTCTCTACTATATGTTTTGTAAGACATACAAGTGTTCATTTTTATAAAGAAAGTTATAAGCTTTTTTTTTTTTTTTTTTAAAAACATTCACTTTTTTTCTCATTCACACTCGATTCAAGCCACAGTCTTTCGGCAACTTAGGCCATATAAGACTTTTTTGACGATAACCGTTGTAATTAATAAATCAATTTGTGGTTGAGGCATTTCTATTTAAGCCATCTTGCATCCAAGTGGTTTAAATAGAATCATTCGGACTCCCTGGGTCTGAACCCACGACGTTTGGTATAGGAGGTAGGCACGCTACCTACTACGAGTTATAAGTTTAACTTATTAAGTGACTGGATTCGCCCTCGGGGCTGAAGTAGGGGTTAGGGTGATAAACCCGTATACCAAAAGTCGTGGGTGGCGGGAGTGGTTCGGTGGGTGCCCTAGGTTGGTTAGCGTGCTAACCTCTCTATGTCTCCACCGGCCGCTCAAGTTTAGCCGGGGAGCCTCCACGTGGCGCCACTGGTAATCTCTTCGGAGAGCTAATGCCCGGCAAGCTAGGTATGTCCCTTCGGGTCGAGCTGCACAAGTTCGACCAACTAACTCCACCTCCGGGTGAAGGGCGCCGAATTTAAGGAGCAATGGGAACTGACCGGGGGTCTGGGGTTACCAGCCCCTTTCCCCTCTGACTAACCCGGTTTCGACAATAAGGAAATTGCCTCGGATGGAAGGGTCACAGCCACTGCTGGACCCTCGACCGGTGACGCGCGGTCTTCAGCCGCGACAGCGCGTCGCCGCTCTTTTGCGGCGGCTGCGTCGACGCTAGTCCCCGACGTTTTCATCCCATCCCAGAACGATCGACGGACCGGTGACTCTCATTTGATGGACGGCAACCCAACGACACACCCAGCGACGACGACAAGTCAGTCGGACACCTCTATCCCTTCGAATGTCTGTCCACATTGTGGCCAGTCATTTGTATCGGCTCGTGGTGTTATGTCCCATGTTGGCAGGAAGCATAAGGATCTTGTTAACGCGGCAATCGTCGTACCTACTGTTGACCAAAGAAAGTGGACCGATGAGGAGCTTCGTAGGCTGGCAACAAGGGAGGCGGAGGCGATTCATCGAGGCGGCGAACGCTTCATAAATCAATACCTGCTTCCCTTTTTCCCAGAGCGTGGTCTCGGGTCGCTCAGGTCGCAGCGCCGGAGACAGGTCTACCGTGATCTGGTGAGGGTGCGATTAGCACAGCTCTCCAGTGAGTCGACCCTCTCCGGGGCTTCGACCTCCGCGTGCCCACTTCCCGCTCCTACTTCCATATCATCTAGCCAGTGCTCCTTGTCTACTCCTGGGCTTCAAACTAATCCCGGGACCCCGGAGGGGTATATTCGAGTTCATCTTCCCGATCTTATTCCGTCTATGGGGTGGTGCACCACCGAGTTGGTGGATGCGGCTGAGGCTGCTTTGGCGGGGTCGCCTAACGCGGGAAAACTATTGATTGCCTGGTTGAGGTTGGTTTTCCCGCACTATAATAGCACCACACCTAATAGATATCCCAAACCATGTCGTCCTGATCCTCCCGTGACAACCTCGAGAAGAACTGCGCGCATACGTGAGTATGCCAGGCTCCAGACCCTATGGTCTAAGGGTAAAAGATCCAGTGTCGCTCACTACGTTCTGGATCCAGAGAGCTATAAGTGCAACTCGAGGTTCTCCCTGGAGGAGCAGGTTTCTTTTTGGGGACCGGTTTTTTCAACCCCCGGTACCCCACTCCCGGCTAATTCACCTCAACATCCTAAACCAATTGGGTCGGGCAGTCGTCCTCTCCTCGATCGGGCTGTGTCGCTGGCCGAGTGTGCGAATCGCCGTGTCCCTTCAGCGTCTGCTGCTGGACCGGATGATTTACAGGTACGTGACTGGAATAAGGTTCCTCCGCTCCTTCAATCCATTGTTCTCAATATCCTTTATATCCTTGATCCTCTTCCCAAAAACTTTATCCTCTCTCGTACGGTGTTGATACCCAAGGTTCCTGAACCATCCCATCCCAATCAATACCGCCCTATTTCAGTTGCGAGTGTCCTGATTAGACACTTAAATAAAATCCTTGCCGCACGTGTCAGTGACTCTTGCCCTTTTGATGAGCGACAAAGGGCTTTTCGCCCAGTTGACGGCTGTGCCGAAAATGCGTCAATTCTTGCCGCGGTACTCGACGAGGCACAACGCAAAAAGCGCTTTTTGAATATGGCCATTTTGGACATCTCAAAGGCGTTTGACACTGTCTCTCACGAGGCAGTGTTGCATATTGCGCGCAGTGTCGGACTTCACGAGCGCTTTGTCCGATACCTTGAGAGAACCTACGGAGGGGCTCAGACGTCTTTTGACGTACTGGGACGGAGATCTAGGGCGGTCCCTCAGATGCGGGGTGTGCGTCAGGGTGATCCCCTTTCGCCCATCCTCTTCAATCTGGTGGTAGATGCGGTCTTAGCTAATGCCGACCTCGATGTGGGTTTTACTCTTGGTGGCGAGCGTGTCGGGGTCTTGGCATTTGCTGATGATCTTGTGCTTATCGCCGAGACGGAGACGGGCCTGCAACATAATATCTCTGCGCTGGAGCGCGTAATGAACGGTTTTGGCTTGTTCCTCAATTCCGACAAATGCAGGTCCCTATCCGTCATACCGTCTGGCAAAACGAGAAAGGTCAAGGTGGTAGACGAACCAATAGTGGAGCTCTTGGCGGGCGAGCGATTGATGCCGATTAAGGTAAATGAGGCATGGCGGTACCTGGGTGTGCTCTTTACACATTCAGGCGCCCTACCGGTCTCCCCTGACCTGAAAGGGGCAATCGCTCGCCTGACAAGGGCCCCGCTGAGGCCACAACAACGTCTGGAGATCCTTAGGGGTTATGTCATCCCTGCAGAGCTGCATCGGCTGACGCTGGGGCGAGTCAATAGACAAACCCTAGCGGACGCGGATCGCGCGATCAGGGCTGCCATTAGGAGATGGCTACGTCTCCCGCGCGACACGGCGCTTGGTTTTTTTCATGCTCCTGTGCGCGCGGGGGGCTTGGGCATTCCCTCCTTGGAGCTGTTCGTCCCTGGGCTCACGTTGTCTAGACTCTCTCGTTTGGGTAAAACACCTCTCACCCGGGCTGCATGTAAATCCCATTTTGTCCTCTCCAAACTTGACTGGGCACGAAAGTGCTTAGTTAGGGATGGTTCCCTGCTCTCAACTAAGGCGAAGCGCGAGCGATACTGGATCACGCGTCTCCACTCCTCGGTGGATGGCAAGGAGCTGCGCAGTGCCCCCCTCCAGTCGGTGTCTACCGCATGGATAAGGGAGCGTGCCGATAAAGTTCCTGCCAGAGACTATGTCCAATATATGCACGTGTGGATTAATTCTTTGTCCACCCGTGTTCGGACATCTCGTGGGATAAGGCGTGACTCGGTGGATGTTCGTTGCAGAGCCGGCTGTGGCGCAAGAGAGACTGCAGCCCACATACTGCAGTCCTGTTGGCGTACGCACAACTTCCGCCTTATGCGCCACAATGCTCTTACGAAGACAATAGCTGCTAAACTCCGCGAAGGAGGCTACGATGTCCTGGAGGAACCGCGCATCGCCAATGGTAATGCGTGGGTGAAGCCCGACATCGTGGCGTCCCGCGACGGTTTTGCCGCTATCCTTGATGTGCAGATCATCTCAGGTGCGGTAGATCTTGAAACCGCTAATGAGATGAAAAGTGCTAAATATCGGTCTGAGTCTATCTTTTCGGCCATCCGTACCCTTACTGGTGCAACAGATGTCACCAGTGAGGGTATCACACTGACCTGGAGAGGCGTGATGTCCCCAACTTCGGCCATTGTCTTGCGAGGCCTTGGTATCACAAGGGCCACTATGTGTGGGTTGGTGACAAGAGTACTCCAAGGCAGCCACACGACTTTTAATCGTTGGGGGCGCATGACTGAAACCGGGAGACGACAGACCCGTAGGTGTGTTTCAGGAGGCGAGGCCATTGATTCCGGTCCTCTTCGGCGTGGGCGAGTGGCAGTGCGGGCGGCCCCTTAGCGTCTGCGTCGAATTAGTCCTCGATGTTGGTCCGGTGGTGCTGGCTTGATGCGGGAGCGGTGTGGTGGTGACGGTTCTGGGCATGTCGCGAGCCGCGAGATGGTATGAATGTCAATTGTATGTCTGAATGTATGAATGAAAAAAAAAAAA
Organism: Euborellia annulipes; assembly: GCA_023213315.1. Taxonomy (NCBI): domain Eukaryota; kingdom Metazoa; phylum Arthropoda; class Insecta; order Dermaptera; family Anisolabididae; genus Euborellia; species Euborellia annulipes. The sequence goes on from JAKCPI010003169.1 coordinate 98,497, forward strand.
AAAAAAAAAAAGGGAATGGTTTTCTTTTTTAGGGTCCCTGTCTGACGCCACGGCCATTTATATAATAGGACACGCTGAGGAGGCCGAGGAAAAAAAAAAAAAAAAAAAAAAAAAAATTCCTTCGGAGTAGGCGAGTCGGCCGTGTCGTACGGGGGGACCAGATGATGGAGGCCAAAAGGCCAAATTTGGTAGGTGGCCACGTGGCCAGTAGTTGAGGAAAAAAAAAAAAAAAAAAAAAAAAAAAAAAGTAGTCCTGTCTCCTCCTCCGCGGTGCTCTGCCTTGAGTAGGGGCCGGGGCGGGGGCGTCGGCGGGTCGCGGCGCGGCTCGGTACCCTGAGCTTTTGAGCGGGGGGCCGGCGCGGCTCTTGGGGACTTAAAAAAAAAAAAAAAAAAAAAAAATGTGTGATTGAGTTGTGTGTGTGTATTTGTGTGTCTGTTCTAGGTTCCCGTCCACCGTGTGGTCTCTGTGTGTCGGAGCACAGTGATCCGGTGGTGGACGGTTTGAGCAAATAGCTCGCGGCTTGCGGTTCCCCGGTGGCCCGATCCCTCTCGCCTCGTTGTCATTGTGCCGCTCTTGCGACCGGATCGCTTACTGGTGAATGCTGTCCATCGTGGGGCTGGTCCTCGGCGGGGAAATGGCCGGATCTCGCGGCTGGGGGCCGCTGAGCGTCGACGAATGAGTTTAATATCCACAAGTTGTCTCACTTGCTGTGAACTCCCCTTCCAAGTGTCTTTGTTCGCTTGGCAGGGGAGTAATTCATACATCATCTATGTATTTTTTTAAAATGAGATCAATAAACGGGGGGTTGAGGTTGGGTTTTACCCAACTCTTGGCCTCTCATACTAAGAGAAAGTTGTGTGCTGTGCGCCAGTCACACCAGATTTTCAACTTGAAATTATACAGAAACTTCAATCATGCCTCCTAATTTATCAACAAACCGAAATAGTATATTGCCTATTCCATCATGTTTCAGTTAGAAAATGCCGTAAATAGGTTAACAAAATATTTTTTTTTCTAATTTTCTTTAATCATTTGGAATAAATAATGAAAAAATTGCCTCAGATGGCGAAAAAACGTTAAATCATAAAAATTAAATGTCATTTAGAAAGAAAAAAATACTTCTTTTTCTGGGGGGGGGGGGGGGGGGGGGGTGACTGAGTTGTGTTTAGAGATTGAAATTTAAATCGTTAAAAGTTTGAGAATAAAAATGAAGTGTATCAGTGTGTGTGTGAAGGTGTTTATTTAATGAGAGAGAAAGAAGGTATTATAACCCAGATGGGTTAGAAGAAGAGTTGGTTGGTCGTGGAAGAGAGACCGTGAGAGAGAGAGAGCTACAACTTTGAGTGTGAGTGAGTGTTAAATAAATTGGCAACTTGCAAACTCAACAGAAAATGGAGTCCATCCAGTCAGTCCGGTCATTCATTCATTCAATCACTCAATCTCATTCAGCTAGATAAAATCTACTGCTTTAATTAGGACCCAACTAATTTCTAAAATTTGTTTCGCTAATTAATTAGATCCTTCTCTCATGCTTGTTTTTAGTCTATAATATCATTCACCTTTCTGCTTTTAACAAAATGAGACAGAAACAAAAAAATATTACATCTTTCTATACCGGTAACAGATGATAGGCCGAATTTTTTGTGTCGACATATATTTCCGACAGTAGGGTACAATAGAATTCAAGATGTTAAATTTATAATAATATTGAGATGATGGCTGAACAATTAACAGATATTAGTAGGATGGCAGCCAGGAAAGAAATCAGACAAAATTTAATTAATCAATCTTTATCTAATTTTATTCCGATTGCCGACGTTTCGGACGCAAATCGCGCCCTTCCACATAACTATCGATTGTCCTGAGAAAGTGCCTAAATTATCAAAGAAAATCAAAGAAAAAAGACAATTTAGGCACTTTGTACAAATTTGTTGTTTTGCTTAAGTTTTTTGGCGTTATCCATTCATATACTCCTGAATAGCTCTAACTTCTAAGGCATTTATGATAATATTTTTATATATTTGTACTTGACTTATATAAATTTAATTTTTAATTTATAATTTAAATTTGTACTTTTGATCGTTCAAAATTAATAGATTTTCAAGAATGAATTATTTTTGGGAAGTTGAAGAACTATAGAATATCGTAAATATATGTTTTTTTTTCCATTCGTGGGTCGGGAAAGTTTCATTAGGGGTGTCTAAAGTTTTAAAAAAATCTACTAAAATTCGATTTTTTTAAACTTTAAGCCATTTGAATCACCACTAAATGACCTCCGATTCTCCTGAAACTTGAATATTTCTAAGCATTATTAACTATCTGGATATTTTTAAAGGGTGACGTCTGGAGAAAATGTTGAAAATTCCACTTTAGAGCAAATTTTCTATTAAAATTTATTTTTCTCTATATATCTACCAAAGGCGGATACATGGGGGGAGTAAAAGGGGTAATTACCCCCCCTGAGATTTGAAAAAATCTATTTTGAATGTAAAATTTTAAAAATCTGGTGTGACTGGCGCACAGCCACAACTTCTCTTACCTTCGGTAATCGAAAGTTGTGTACTGTGCTGTCACCAGATTTTGTGTCGCTATATTTAGTTCCCGACAGTAAGGAACATATGAATTCAGATGTAAAATTTATAAGTATGGGAAAATATTTATATTTTGTTACCATGGCAACCATTTCTCCTATCTTCCCTATGAAATACAAGAGTAAAGTGGTCTTCAGAAGATTTCAATCTCAAAATGAGAATATACATTTTAAAGAGCATCTAAAAAATAATTGATTTTTTGAATTAAAAAAAAATCGTTGGAGCAAATTTTGAGAAAATCGAAAAAAACTGAAAAAGTACATCAGTAAAGTACTAGTAATCTTTGGCCGATTTTGATTAAAAGCTTATTTTTTCCGGTCCCGGGGGGTGTTTAAGTTAAATATAGAATTTCAACCTCGTAGCTCAATTCCTTCATGCTTAAAATTGAACACACACCCACCCACCCACACACACACACACAGACAGACAGACAGACCATGTCGCGAAAACCACTTTTTTGGATTCAGGGGACCTCAAAACGTGAAGATCCATCAAAATCTCGACATCGAATTTTTGACATGAATCCAATACTTTCTCTCTATATATATATATATTACTATATACATAGGTAAGAGAAAGTAAAAATTAATACTTAAAAATTTGATTTGTATTTATATTCTGGCAAACAAATACAGAATGCGCCTTTAAATTACCGAAATTAAGAAAAAATTGTGTGCTATGCGACCAGTCACACCAGATTACCCCCCCCCCTCCCCCCGAGAAACACATCTGGATCCGCCCTCGATATCTACAACTATGCCTGTCAAAGAAAAACTAATTACAGATTTGAATTCAAGAGGCACGTTTTAATAAGAATGGCAGCCGAAAGCCCCAGAAATATAAATTTTAACTTTTTTGTATAACAGTGTAATTAATATTAGTTTCTAATAATTTTAGTAGTTGCCCAGTCTAAACACTAGTATATGGCCACCCGGCCCACTTCTAGAAAAAAACGACAAAATGCAATAATTCTCAGGGCCATTTCTTTATTTTATTTCTCTCGCCCCTAAACACAAGTTTTTAGACAATAAATGGATGTCATGAATTATAGCTAGTAGTTGGCAAACTGGCCATTTACTAACTTTTTTGAAAAACTAGAAGCTAGTAAGATTTGGAAATGACTTGATGAAAGTCGGCATCTTTATGTTAGCAATCAAGTAGTTTTGGAACAGATGCAACAAGACAGTTTTGGAAATGGAATGGAATGCATCTAGGCCCGGTTTGAATTTGTACTTGATTTTCAGTATTTGTTTTAAACAGGATATAGAAAATTTTTTCAAATGTGTATTTCAGTTGTGCCAACAACATGCAATTAAAATCTCAACTTTTCAAATTTTGTCAATTAGGCACTTTTGGAAATGGACGACTCATACGATATAGAGAGAGAAAGTAAAAATCAGTTTGTGTGAGGGTCTGTATTAAGGCCCTGCACGGGTAGGTCCGTACCCCCCCCCCCCCCCCCCGGCCCTTTTATATTGGAGAGTTTTGCAATCACTTTGAATATTTTTTATATTAATCTTATTTTTGAGATATTAATTAGAGGCCAAATTGAGAGATGCAATCACCTGATTAGATGACGCAAAAAAAAAACAGAGGGGAGAGCGTAACCGGTAATCAAGGTTGAAGGTGAAAGACTTGCAAATAAAAACCCTCCAATCAACGATTTATAATTTATTATAAATAATCTCACTCAAGAATAAATGTAACAAAATTAAGCACTTTCCCCCTAACCTTTTTTTTTTATTTTATTTTGTGAAGATGCTTTTTGGAAGTCTTTTCGGCATCTTAGGACATTTAGACGTTAAACAATAGGCAATTTGTGAAGAACACTGATAAATGAGGACGCTAGAAATAATAGCTCGTATTTTATAATCAGAGTTGTTTAATCGAATGAAAACAAACGTAACATATGCACTTAGGCACCCAACCTCCCGTGATTGGAACAAGCTCCCTGCGTCTATCTTCCCCAAAACCTACAATCTTCAGACTTTCAAGTCAAAAATCAACAGGCATCTTCTCAGTTCCCGCAGTTGAGTTCCCCTTTTATGCTTCTTCTTTATTTTTGGAACGAAGTTCTTTAACTCGGCTTACGCAGGGTGAATCGGGAGAAAATGTAACATAACAAAAACGCGTTCCTAACAAAAATGCGTTCCGAGCGCCTGAGCGACGGCGGAAGAAGGCGAGATTAGCCAAAGTCTTGGCGAGGCCACGCACACCTTCTCCTTCTCTTTATTTATCTTCTATCTACCGTAGGCGGGAAGTCGAGCAAGAGGTTCCAGCGGATGCAACTCCCCGCCTATTAGGTAACTTCAAGAGATGACATAGATGACTAGAGCTAAAGACCGTTTTTTTTTTTTTTTTTTTTTTTGGAATGGGCTCATGGGGCCCGAAGACCTATAATGACCAGTGGTCACATGCAACCAAGAAGAATATAGTTTAAAAAAAGCAAACGTGTGGGGTCGTAGGACCCCCGGCAGGAAGGAAGTTCCTCACGCTTTTTCTTCAACTCAGAATATAATTTAATATGAATATTTTTTTTTATGAATTTTAAATAGACGGAAAGCTGCGCGTCTCGGGGTGCTAATTTTGGGAGTTTCCAGCGGCCACAATTTTGAAGCTATCGACCTCAATTTTTTTTTTAAATTAAAGCTATGTAAAATATCTACAACTTATAGAAGCCCTTTTTTTGATTTTCGAAAAAATAAAAAATTTTTTTTTAGATTAATCGCATTAAATAAAAGATATTTTTAAAAAATTCGCTCTATATTCTTATAGATAATTAAATTAGTAATCATTGTGTTAAAAAATAATTAATTTTTTCCCTTAATTAATTAGCTGGAATCTTTCGATTGAAATGGAATAAATCCCTTGTATTCCTATGGGAAAAACTAACGCCATCTCTTGCCGCCTAGAGTAACTCGGTAGTGAATCGTCTTCTAACGGCTTTTCGAGACGCGCACCTTAAGTTATAAATGAATGAACAAAATTTGAATAATACATACATTAATTTTTCAGGTGTGAATTTCAAATGATCCCTTTAAAAAAAGTAGATTTGATTGTCACATTTCTGAGCTTATTTCGGGCCGAAATATTCAATGTCCCACCAGAATTTCTTTTCATCAGATTTCATGCATTTCTTTTGTCTATAGGAGATAGTAGAGACCTTTTCTTTCCCACTCTCTCTAAGAATTTCGTAAACGCTCTAACAATATATTATTTTTTGAAGAAAAAACCTTAAAAGAAAAGGAATATCTTCCTCTTGTGAAGGTGGATAATGTTATTCAAGACCCCACCTCTATTAGCGTTCCTTGCCTCTTTAAAATCAATCATCGTTCTTCTTACATAATTATTTAAATAGGTATGTAAATGAATATACAAAAAAAGCATCGTAAATTAATTATTTAGCCCCCTAAGGCAAGTAAGCTCCTTTTAATTTTTATTCATAGCTAATACCCAAAAGAGAGAGAGAAAAAAAAAGAAATCCAATTTCTTTATTTTTATTAGCAATGTCAATTTAATAATGTCAAATTGTGTCTGCGCTTTGTTTATTATTGATTAAAAACATAATGAATGCAAATATTTAAACAAAAATAAAAAAATGATCGAATTTAATTTCGAAATGAAATGAAAAAGAAAAAAAAAAGTAAAAATTAATGAAAAAAAAAACCCAGAGAGAGTTTTTTTTTTTTCAATCTCTAATTTTTCGCTTGAATGATCTCTTCTTTCTTTGACTCCCAACTTCCAGATCATTAATGAGGAGCGAGAATTGGATATTAATAAATAAGACATAAAAAAATAGGCAACAAATGGCAAAACTTTCCTGCTTTTCTTAATCAAAGCTAATTTTAAGACTAGCTATTAACCTGGGAATGGGAAAGTTTTACAATTTATGTTGCTTATTTTCTTAGGCCTATTTTGAGGATAAATATTTTTTTATTATATATAAATACTTAAAAGACTAGCGGCCAAATAAGTAATTAAAAAAGTAATCAAGAGATTAATAAATAAGATGTCAATGAGTTTCTTTATTTAAAAAAATAAAATAAAAGTATGTCTTTACGTCGACACAGAGGTAGAGATCTCGCTTTTTGCGCTAGGGGAATGTCAGTGATTCGCTTACAGCTAGCTCTAAGCAATGCATTGTTTCTGAATTTTATTGGTAATCAATTAATTTAGAAAAATAGGGTTGGATTCTAAATTGTCTCAGATGCCGAAAAAATTATATAGGTTTTATTTTTCACCCTGTTTGAATCTTCTTTACTAGCGAACTAACAACGGTCCAAAGGGCTTTCATAAATAAATGGGTTTATTAAAATGTCCTAATTTACAATTTTTCTCTACTGGCTGTGAATATTAAATATAAAAAAAAGCAAAAAACAAATTTTCTGTCGACGTTTCGAGCGCCAAACACGCTCTTCTTCGGGACAGTCTAATGTCAATTTTGACGGATTGTAGTAATTTGAGTATCATTTAATATCAACAAACTGAACTTCAATCAACATTAACAATGTAAAGTTTGTTCATTTTTTGATTTAAACAATGATTTTTAATATTAAAACAGCCATGTGCATGAATACAAGGTAACTTGTACAATGATTGTACAACTTGCATTCACATGCCTGTTTTAATATTAAAAATCATTGTTTAAATCAAAAAATGAACAAACTTTACATTGTTAATGTTGATTGAAGTTTGTTGATATCAAATGATACTCAAATTACTACAATCCGTCTAAATTGACATTAGATGTTTTTGGATTCATTAGACTGTCCCGAAGATAAGCGTGTTTGGCGCTCGAAACGTCGAAGAAAATTTGTTTTTTGCTTTTTTATTCTTTCTTTGGCTGACTCCACTCCATTATTTATGTCCTAATTTATTGTTTTATTTTTTGGTCATCTGTGAGAACATTTATTTTTGAGATGCCCTTCATCAAACAAAATATTTTTGTATTTCCACTTTAACTTGATACTAATAAATTTAAAAAATAAAATTAAGGTTCATAATTAATTTAAGAAAACTAGCTATGCCCTTGGCCAATGGCTCAGAGCCAGAGCAATGACTTCTGATACTAAAGGTCAAGGGTTCGCATTCCATCCCTGGCGACAAAATTTGGTTGGATAGCAATCAATTGAAATAAATTTCTAAATGGCCTCAGATGCCTAAAAAAGATCTTAAAACGAATTTAAAAAAATCAACTTAAGGTGCGCGTCTCGAAAAGCCGTTAGAACACCGATTGACTACCGAGTTACTCGAGGCGGCAAGAGATGGCGTTAGTTATTCCCATTGGGATACAAGGAATTTATTCCATTTCATTTGAAAAATTCCAGCTAATTAATTAAAGGTAAAAAATTAATTATTTTTTAACACAATGAATACTAATTTAATTATCTACAAGATATAGAGCGAATTTTTTTTTAATATCTTTTATTTAATGCGATTAATCTAAAAAAAAATGTTATTTTTTCGAAAATCAAAAAAAAGGGCTTTTATATAGTTGTAGATATTTTAAATAGCTTTAATTAAAAAAAAATTGAGGCCGATAGCTTCAAAATTGTGGCCGCCAAAATTAGCACCCCGAGACGCGCACCTTAAAAAAGACCAGCTAACAAGTTAAATCTCACTTTGAATTTTAAAAAAAAATCAAAATTAACTTAACTAAGGAATTTTTAAGGGAAAATGAAATAAAAGTCAAAAAATAATAGAATTATTTATATTAATAATAATCGTTTAACAAAAAAGGGTTTAACAAATTTAAATAAATAAATAGACAGAGGGTAGAAAGAGAGAACGATTGAAGAGAGTTTAGCCATGGTGACCGTGACCACCACCGCCACCACCACCACCACCACCGCTGCTGAAGCTCCAATCCTTGTGGTCGGAATGTCCTCCCTTTTTGCCATAATCTGAGTGATGACCGTAGTGGGAGTCGTGACCTCCGCCGCCTTTGTGACCTTTCTCCTCTCCGTAGTGGGAGCCTTTCTCGTGGTGACCTTTCTTTCCATAATGGTCGTCGTGATAAGCGGATTTGTGATGACCGCCCTTGTGGTGGCCGCCCTTTTTGGAGCCGTGCGCGTGGTGGTAACCGCCATGTTTGCTGTGGTGACCTCCGTCGTGATGCTCATCGTAGAATTCTTTGTTCTTTTTGTACTCGTCGAGTTTATGGACTTCGTGGTGTCCTTTTGTACTATGGCCCTTTTTGAAGCTGCCCTTCTCTCCAAATTTATGACCCTTGGAGCCCTTTTCGCCTTTGTGGTGCTCGCCGTAGTAGCCTCCTCCGTCGTGATGTGACTTTTTATGGCCGCCATGCTCGGAGTAATGCCCCGAGTGACCCGCTTTGTCGTGATGGCCCTTGGAGCCTTTATCGTGGTGATGGTGGCCCTTGTAGCCTTTGGAGTCTTTATGTCCGTGACTTGCGTGGTGGTCAGAGTGATGCTCTGAGCCGCCACCTTTTTTATAATGATGCCCGGACGCGGCTGTTTCTAAATCAGCATCTCTCCGTCTTCTGATCTCTCTAGATTCGACGGTGACCAGTGTGACTAGGACCACCAGGAGGAGACATGCTACCCACGAGTGCTGCATGTCGCGAGTGTCGCTGTGTGACTGACGGGGTCTCCGATCATTTTATAGAGAATATAGTACCCAAAAGTGGCTGGCTGGCTGGCCACTTGAACCACTCCCTCCCCACCCTCTCTGTTTTTGCAATCCCTTCAAGTTGACCAACATAAAAAAAAAAAAAAAAAAAACAGAAGAAATGCACCCGCTTTCACTTAACTTACCGCTTAACTTGTCACCAATTATGCAACTCTCCTTTTTTTTTTTACACGTTATTTATTTATAATAATATTTGCTTCCGAAACAACAACAACGACAAAGGCAATTTCCGAATTTGTTTATTGTTTGCTTGTCTGTCTACATGGTAGATTAAACTAAAGGAAGCTGTGTGATGAATTGTGGTTTTCTCTTTTTCTTATAAAAAAATTCACAAAAATATAAAAAAAAAATTCAAGGTTTTTTAGATATTAGATAATATTTCTGATCTTGAAATTTTATTATAGCTAGTACTAGCTGGATGGAGTGTCTTCAAAAAGCTATAAGATAAATTGACAAATGACATCCCTCTTTTAAGACGCCAATCAAATTTTTTCTTCATTGTTGATTAGTTGATAGCCTGGGTATTGTTCCAAAGAAGAAATAACTACGTTGTCAAACAACGCCAAGCTGTGCTGGAATTTGGGACAGGTGGTCTTTGTTGAGCTTTATTTGTCTCTTATGGGATTCTTATTTTTTTTTTTTTTAATTTCATTTAAGGTCTTTTTCGGCACTCCATTTAGACCCCGTCTCTAAATATATTTATTTAAATTAGATTGGCTACCAATCGAATCGTAATACATTTTTGTCGCATGAAGCGGGATATGAACCCTTGACCTTTGATACACCAGAAGCTAATGCTCTAGCCCTGAGCCATAGGTCAAGGATGCAAGATTCTTTTTTTTTTTAACCCTTTTCGGCTCCGATGATTTTATTTAAGCCATTTGGATACGAAATGAGAAAGAATGCCTGGACCCCCAATAGATATTATAAATAATAACGGTTATCGTCAAAGTCTTATATGGCCTGAGTTGCCGAAAAGACTGTGTGAATGTGAGTGTGAATGAGAAAAAAGTGTGCGTTTAAAAAAAAAAAAACCTTTTCGGCTACAGAAGCCATTTATGGGTTTTTTTTTTTTTTATATAAAAAAACATTCACACTTTTTTTTCTCATTCACACTCACACTCACACACACATTCACACAGTCTTTTCGGCAACTCAGGCCATTTAAGACTTTGACGATAACCGTTGTAATATTTATTATCTATTATGGGGTTCAGGCATTTCTATTTAAGCCATCTGGTATCCAAATGGCTTAAATAAAATCATCGGACTGCCTGGGTCCGAACCCGCGACGTTTGGTATAGGAGGTAGGCACGCTACCTACTACGCCACACCCGGGGGCCATTTAGGGGTTAAATTGATATATATTTATACAAATATTATTCATCCGTTTATGATGCACGGGCTCCCACAGGCGGAGAGAGCGGAAATATCAAATGCGATCTTTCGGCGAATTTGACTAAATTGAGAATCTCTAGCGAGGACCTGATCAAAAAACTTTGTTCTCTCGATTGCAGTAAGGGTTGTGGACCGGATGACGTACCTCCAGGCCTGATTAGAGCATGCTCGGATTCGCTTTGTTTACCCTTGCTTATCCTGTTTAATAAATCTCTGGCTCTTGGCATATTCCCGGAGTTTTGGAAAATGGGACACATTGTTCCTATTTTCAAAAGACAGGGTGAAAGATCTGACGTCACAAAATATAGACCCATCACCATCTTGTCCGTTATACCTAAAATCTTTGAAAGCTTAATTTTGGACTCTATCGCCCCTGCATTTAAGCACATAATCATCCCAGAGCAGCATGGCTTCGTGCCAGGAAGATCTACCACAACGAATCTACTGTTATACCAAGATTATATTAACAACTCTATGGTCCAGGGCTTGCAGGTAGATTCAATATACTGCGATTTGTCTAAGGCATTTGACAAAGTCTACCACTGCCGATTACTAGATAAACTGGACAAGCTGGGTTTCGGTGGGAGTCTACTTTCCTGGATAACCAGTTACCTGGCCAACCGGAGACTTAAAGTGAAGATAAACGACGTCTTCTCAGCTGAATTTGTGCCTTATTCTGGAGTGCCACAGGGATCCCACCTTGGACCATTGCTCTTTGTATTATTCATGAACGATTTGCAGAGTTACTTACCTGGAGTGGAGTTTTTGCTATTCGCTGATGATATTAAAATATTCAAATCTGTTAAGGGCATCGAAGACTGCAGAGTACTTCAAAATGGCTTGAATGATTTTGGCTCCTGGTTGAAAGATAATTACTTGCAGCCAAACCATGAGAAGTGCAATATCATGAGATTCCATAGAAAGACCTGCCCTTTAATTTTTAATTACAAGATCGGCGACACTCCACTCAATTCAGTTCACTTAATCAGAGACCTTGGAGTTTATTTTGATACCCAACTAACTTTCAGCTATCACATTGAGAACAATATTAAAGAGGCCACAAGACTTCTGGGTTTCGTGTGCCGTAACTCGAAATCATTCAACAGCATATCAGCACTAAAGTCTCTCTATTGTGGTCTTGTGAGACAGAAGTTGGAGTACAATTCAGTAATATGGTCCCCCTACTACAAAAGTCACTCAGCAGATCTCCAGGCAGTGGAAAACAGATTCCTGAGGTATCTGAGGCATAGGGTTGGAAATCGCGCGGTGGGTTGGTCGTACGAGCAGTTGCTTGCTTTTCTCGATATGAGATCACTAGGAGACAGACGCATTATATGTGATCTCGTAACACTATATAAAATCATCTCGTATTACGACTGCTCCGGGCTGCTTGGGATGATCAACATCCGAGTCCCTAGCCACAACATCAGAAGTGGCGGCTCTTTCCACGAAGAGATGTGTCCAAACAATTATTCATTTAATTCTCCAATAGCAAGGCTGTTAAGGCTTGGGAACATATATTCTGGCCAGCTGGATTTTTTCAACACCGGGGTTGAAATAATCAAGCGTATTTCTTTATGAGGCCTCAGGAGTGGATACATGGTCATGAACATTATTTTTCTCTCTTTATTTCGCTAATGTATATTTTAATAATAATGTGTATTTTTGTTGCTTGTTATTTGTTATTTCTTCTTTTTATTTTATATAACAATAATTCTGAATCTTAATGTATTTATAATTGGGCATGGCCCGTTAATAAATTTAAAATCTAAATCTAAAAAAAATACAATGTATCGATGGTTACAGGGGACTTTGCACACGCCGATTGCTCGGGGTCACCGATCCCGAACTTTCGCCGCTCTTGGCATCACTTAACTGCAACGATTGTGGTGACTGTTGCTCTACTCCGTTGCAAGATTCTTTTTTTTAACACTCACACTTTTTTCTCATTCATACACACACCCACACTCACATTCACACAGTCTCCTCGGCAACTTAGGCCATATAAGACTTTGACGATAACCGTTATTATTTATATTATCTATTGGGGGTCCAGGCATTCTTATTTAAGCCATTCGGTACCCAAATGGAGGAGCCCCCCTCCTCAAGCTAGAACATCCTAGCATAGAAAAAGTTGGATAAAAGAAACCGGGTAGAACCAAAAATAAGGATTAGTCCATTAGCTGACTAAAGCCCGGTAGTTAGGCAGCCCAAATGGCGCACCTTAAACTTTTTTGTTAAAACGGGTCATTTTGAAAAAGTTTTTTCTCACACAGGCAAAAAGGCTTTAGTGTGCATTTCCCATTTGGGCAGTCTAACTACCGGGCTTTAGTCTACATTTAAACAAACCCTATATAAACAACGACAATTAAAATAATAGTGTACAGTGAGGGACAATATTAAGTCCCACCCTGAGGCCTACCTCACTTCAGAGCCCTGCGCCTAGGGCAACCATTTACGGAAGTCTGTTTATTGAGTTACCTTAAAATTATTATTTATTTATAGGATCGAAACGTCGCTTGTTCTTAATAAAAATCTTTGACCTGATAAAGTTTCATTTCTTTTTTCTACTGCAGCGCAAAATGTGTAAATTATCTTGCAATGGCAAGCGTAACGAACAAATCTATTACTAAGTGAATGTATTTTATTCAATATTTAATCGTTTGATTTATATATATTAAAAATATTTCGCTATAAATAAATTGCTATCTTTTTGATTGAAAATCCAGAGAATCTATTCGAATTTTTATTAATGAAAAATCAGGAAAGAGAAATATTTCCCTCTCTCTCTCTCTCTCTCTCTCTCGTTTTTATTTTAATCCTTGAATATGGAAGGTAAATTGTATTGACATTTTTCTCAATAAAATCAATTGATTATCAGTAAATTGTCAATTGTCAGTAAATTTTATAGGAAATCGATAAAGTAAAAAAAAAAAATTTATAGGAATGTGAAATATGTAAATCAAAAGCACAGAGAGAGAGATGAAGGGATTTTCTAAAAAAAAAAAAAAAAAGGATTTTTGAGGGAAATCTAATATAGTCTATTGGAATCTTGGCTTTTTGGTATTTAATAAATATCTTTCTAATAATATTAATAATACTAGGACCTAAATATTAAAGTCGACATCATGTCATGTATATAAAATTTAGAAAAATCTCATTAAATCCCTAGAGCTGGTGACTCTCTTTTTGATTTTGCGTTTTACGAATAAATTCTTTAAAAAAACTCTCGACTCTCCCTAGAAGCCTAGAAAGGATCAATTCAGCCAACTCCTGTGAATATGTGAATAGGAAAGTTATAAAAGGGGGGGGGGCTCACTAAAGTAGTAAGCTGGGGTGTCGGCTTCTAGAAAGAAGATCCCTGTTCAAATCCTTGGCGTGCGGGATTTTTCATTAAATAAAAATATTTATTTAATGTAAACAAATCCTCAAGCAGGCACTGGATTGGAATATAAGATTTTACCACAATATTTTTTTTTTTTGATTTATTTGAAATTCCTATCGGGATCCCCGTTTATTTGCCCGAGGTGCTTTCGTGTACGAAGACACACACCTCAAACCCAACCGGCCTCTGGTCGTAGCCATCTACCGGCACCCCGTGAAATTACATTATTTCCTATCTCTAACTCCTCCTCCTGCTTTCGTCTCTAGCTAGTGAGCTAATCCTTATTTCTGGTTCCAATTGGCTCCTTATATCCAACCTCTTCTATGCTATGGAGGATGTCCTGGTTTGAGGAGGGACTCCCTCAGCACCGGCGTGTAGCCTACTCCTTTCGAAGAATGCGAGGAGGGCAGAGAGGGAACCTTCTTTACGTCCCTTCCACAGGACGGGATGTCACAGCAACTCCCTCTCCTCGTAGAGTTGCCTGGGGGCTATTGTGGTAAGATCCTATATTCCAATCCAGGGCTTGCTTGAGGATTTGTTTACATTAAATAAATATTTTTATTTAATGAAAAATCCCGCATGCCAAGGATTTGAACAGGGATCTTCTTTGCAGAAGCTGACACCCTAGCTCACTACACCAGCGAGCCCTCCTTACCACAATAGCCCCCAGGCAACTCTACGAGGAGAGGGAGTTGCTGTGACATCCCGTCCTGTGGAAGGGACGTTAAGAAGAATCTCTCTCAGTGATGCATTCTTCTAAAGGAGTCGCTGCTGAGGGAGTCCCTCCTCAAACTAGGACATCCTCCCTAGCATAGAAGAGGTTGGTTTGATAAAAGAAACAGGAAATGAGGATTAGTTCACTAGCTAGGAACGAACGCAGGAGTTAGAGACAGGAAATGATCGGGGTGCCGGTAGATGGCTACAGTCAGAGGCCGGCTGGGTTTGAGGTGTCTGTCTTCGTGCACGAAAGCACCTCGGGAAATAAACGGGGATCCCGATAGGAATTTCAAAAATAAAAAAAATAGACGATGTTATGCATAAAGGAAAGGAAAGAAAAAAATATCTAAAAAATGTCGGCATTCAAATTCTTTATTTGAACCCAGAACATCTACGCGGACAGGTAGCCAGGCTCAAATCGCAATAAAAAGAAAAAAATTGCACCTTTTTCCTCACTGAACCCTCCTTCGAATAAAGTTGCTATTAATTAAAGCAGCATGATTACACAAAGAGCGAAATAATCTAACTTTGAATTATTTTCTATGAAATTTAAATATTTTATTAAATTATATATTATAATATTTCCATTTTACGCCCCTTTGTATAATCATTTTCCATTGTGACGTGTGTTTGTGTGTGAGGGAAAATTTAAATTTCTTTGGAATTGCAGAGTTACATACGTATATTTAAATAAAATTAAATTAGTTTGGTTTCTCTTGTCATATATTTTATAAACATGTAACTATATGTTTTCCTATACATGTAATTTAGAATAAAGTTGGAATATTTCTCTCTATATAATTATTTGGAAAATGAAGTATTTTGAACGTAAACAAATAAATCATATAATGCATTGGCCAAATTTTGGGAAATTTAATTTTCTGTATATAGGCCTACCTACAAGGAGAATAGTTCTTCTCTTCAACTCTTGAGAAGGTCTTTTCTTTTAACATCTGAAATCAGCGTTAATTCATTTTAACACCTCCTTGCCTCAAATTGCTATTCTGTAAACAAAAACTAACACCAAAGCATTAATATTTAGTCAATAGTTTTAAAAATTAATGTCATGTCTAAGGGTTTTTTTTAACACATACTTTTGTCTCATTCACACTCACACTCACACGCGCATTCACACAGTCTTTTCGGCAACTTAGGCCATTTAAGGCTAATGACTTATTAAAAAATTATCATAATTAATTTTGTTGTTATCAAGCAAATACAAAAAAAAACAATCTGCCCCAATAATCTAATTTTTTTTTTTAATTTAAGAATAAATTTATTGTTATTATTAATCACAAATTAATTAAGAAATTTTTTAAATAAGCTTAGATGAATTATTTAAAAAACAACTGTCAAATTAGTTCAGCATTCTTGCAATAGATGGCAGGCTAATCTAACAGCTGATCCCCTAATAGCGTATATCTGGCCTATATTTATATATTTATATGCTTTTATAAAAGATACATAATATATAATAACATTTATAAAGCATTTAATGTTAAAAGATCAATGAAAATCAACCAAATGCATTAAATATTATTAGATACCATTCTGACATCTCTTGGCAAATTTTTGAATTACTTGATTTTTTGGACATACTTTTTATGACACACACTACGCCGTCTTATCGGGAAAAACATGCGTAACCACTTTCGCTCCCGTGCCCCCTTAATATATCTATTGGGGGTCGAGGCATTTCTATTTAAGCCATTTGGTATGTCTAGGTGGTGCCTTTAATGTTTTAATGCATCAAAAAGGCGTCTTTAACCTAAAAAGTAAGGTTATGATTTTGACAGCTTTGAGAAAAAAGCAATATGTTAACATCAGTGTTAAAACTTGGTTTAGAGATTAGCATATTTTAACGCTGGTGGTCAGATAGGCCTACTAGATTGAGAATAACAAATCAAGGTAGTAATGCGCATGCGCGAGAGGTTATCGAGGTGTGTAGAAACACAACAAGCAGAAAACATATGGATTGTTAACAACTGTTAATATATAAAAAAAATTGAGAGGTTAAAAGAGGTTAAGTTATTTTTATTTATTTATTTTTATTTTTTAAAACATTCACACTTTTTTCTCATTCACACTCACACTCACACACACATTCACACTGTCTTTTCGGCAGCTCAGGCCATATAAGACATTTACGGTAACCGTTATTTATGAATTTATATATATTAGGGGGTCCAGGCATTTTTATTTAAGCCATCTGGTATCCAGATGGCTTAAATAAAATCATCGGACTGCCGGGGTCCGAACCCGCGACGTTTGGTATGAGGTTAGCACGCTAACCTCTACACCACGCCCCGTGGGCGGTTAAGTTATTTCTCCATATTTAAGAAAAACAAGTGCCTGCTTGAGGATTTGTTTGCATTCATAGAATATACAAATGCAAAGAATACATAAATATTTCTCTATACATTTCTTATGGGAGAAATTTGGTTTAGAGGATAGCATTTTTTGGGGCTGGCGTTATTACTTTACCTTTTAACACCCAAGTTAAGATGTTAAATTTTAACGTCTGTTTTTACAGAATAGACCTGGAAGACAGACAAAAACATTTATTTTTATAAATTTATTCTTTGATATATTTAAAAATAAAAAATTGTCCATTAGCTCCTAAGACAAAGTGTCTTGTTTAATAAAATGAATCACCCTCTTCTTCTCCTTAGAAAAGAGAGGGGAGGAGTAGCAAAATACTTGAATTAAGCCGCTGTCTTTAGTGCAAAAAAAAAACTCCATAGAAAAACAAAAACGACTAGAAAATGATTGATGATGAATGCCCTTTTTGTCATTTGATTAATTAATATATAGATATATACATGAGCAACCGATGATGAATGAAATTATATCATGACATTGCCGTCTTTTTTGCCTATTTCGTTTTAAGGGGATGATGAAATTTCGCTTTTGCCAATGAATTCCTTGGAATTTAAGAGTTTTAATGTTGTTTGGTCTAGCGAAGATGTCGAGTGTACGTCTAGTCCTGGTTTTTACAAACTCTGAATTCCCGTTGTTATATTAAGGTGCGCGTCTCGGGGTGCTAATTTTGGGAGATTCCAGCGGCCACAATTTTGAAGCTATTGACCTCAAATTTTTTTAAATTAAAGCTATTTAAAATATCTACAACTTATAGAAGCCCTTTTTTTGATTTTCGAAAAAATAAAATTTTTTTTTAGATTAATCGCATAAATAAAAGATATTTTAAAAAAATTCGCTCTATCTTATAGATAATTAAATTAGTAATCATTGTGTTGAAGAATAATTCATTTTCTACCCTTAATTAATTAGCTGGAAACTTTAAAATGAAATGGAATAAATCCCTTGTATTCCTATGTTAAAAACTAACGCCATCTCTTGCCGCCTCGACTAACTCGGTAGTCAATGGTGTTCTAACGGCTTTTCGAGACCCGCACCTTAATGAATTGCTATTGAGTCGCTCCAGCTATAATCTAATTATAATTTTTATAACATTGCAATATGTTCGTTCAGATGGGTGAAGGAATTCCCGAGTTTGTTTACTCGCTTTCTTCCCAGTTTATTTTTCGTCGTTATAGTTACACAATAAAGCTGTAATTTTATTTTTTCTTTATTCATGACCCCTGATTAAATATGTAGGTTCTTTGTGAATGAAAATCAATTTTTCACCGAAACTTCGGATTAAAGGTCGATTCACAGACACTGTCACGTCATAGTTCAGTCACCGTTCCGAATCAGATCCGTCTTCGGCCAGTCTCAATCAAAATAGAGGCTATATCCACATCTACCCGTCAGATTATATTTTGACTGTATTCAGTAATTTTACTTTCTCTTATCTCTATATATGTAAGAGAAAATTGTGTGCTGTGCGACCAGTCACACCGGATTTTTTCCAAACAATGATAAAACTCGTCAGTCAAAACAGAAAAATATCTTTGTACTGATGATGACCAGGCGTGATGCCGGTCGAAATATTTACGAATTAAATTGATGTGAGAGGCGTCCATTAACGGCTGGTTTTATTCTCCGGTTTCTTCTACATACGTATGGTCCAGCAAAAGTCCTAATTCTAACAGAAAAATATCGTTGAGCGAAATTATTTTTTGACGGTAAAGTGACTGACGTGATTGCGCCGGCTCAGTATGGACAGCGCCACTTAAATTTCAATAAAACATTTTTTTGTGACTGATACTAATCGGAACCTACGGAACTGAGACGTGACGTGACTCATATGTGTGAATCGGCCAAACGGGTATCCGGCCAGGATCTCAGTCCCGACCAGGCCGGTTAAGAAGGGTTTTACTGATTACGTCGCCCGCCCTAGGCGGCCCCTGGCTAAGCCTTCGGCCTTTTTTTCTTAATCATATTGTTGGCCTATTTGTTGAAATAATATGTTGTTTTATGTATTTTAAATACCCATCTGGCCCTCGGGGCTTGGTGTAGGGGTTAGCGTGCTAACCTCGTATACCAAAAGTCGCGGGTTCGGATCCCAAACAGTCAGAGGATTTTATTTAAGCCATTTGTATACCAAATGGCTGTGTGGGTGAGTGTGAGTGTAAATGAAGAAAAAAGTATGTGTTAAAAAAAAAATTCATCTATACTTCTATAATTATAGCAGAAGGAGGATTTAGAGATAGGAAATAAAGTCCTCACGGGGTGCCGGTAGATGGCTACGGCCAGAAGCCGGTTGGGTTTGAGGTGTGTGTGTCTTCGTGGACGAAAGCATCTCGGGTAAATAAACGGGAATCCTGGTATGAATTTCATATAATAATAAAATTACAAATAAATTGCTTGAATTTTTGCTTGAGAGAGAATTTTATTATCATATATCGTCTATAAATGTCAATTAGAAAGAGAATTTTATATAATGATATGCCACTGCATGTCATCATTTGTTAACACGCTACGTTCCAATTTTTTTTCTGCATCAATAGTATAGTCCGAGTTTATTTCATAAAACTCCGATCAATAAAACTCATAGAAGCATAACGTTATAAAAACAAAAAAAAATATATTATTATTATATCATGATTATTAATTTCTTAAGACAAAAAAAAAAATTAGACAAATTGATTTATTCAGGTCGAATAAGTAATTAAATAATCAAGGAAATTAGTGAAAAATTATTTAAAAGAGAGTTCCGTGGCGGCGACCTGGAACTAGAAAAAAAAATTAATATTATATCATTCTCAACAATTAAAAATATGGTGGGGGAAAAAAGTACGTATCATTTAAATATAGAGGCTATATAAAAGCCTATTGGAAAAATTTTGATTTAGTCATTCATTACACGATGAAAAAGCTCAATTAGAAATATAGTAGAACCTCGCTTAACGAGCACCTCCCATAACGAGAAATTCGCATAACGAACAAAACAAATTGTAAAAGAATGACTCGCTTAACGAACGATGTTTCGCATAACGAGTACAAAACACGGACTTAAGGCCGCTTCACACGGAGGGTTTTCTTGTTATATCGCATGCGGTATGACGTCATTTATGACCTTAGCGCATGGGCGTCCGCAGGATTTTTTGCAGGGGGGCAAGGATTTTTTGCAGGGGGGGGGCAAGTCACTTCAAGATAAGTTAAAAAAAACGTATTTTGATATTAATAATGTTATACATCTCTTAGTATTTAAAGCTTTCACACCGCGGCAAGGTGGATGTATACTGTGAAAGATTTTTTTTGTATTTTTTTTGTTTTATACATTTTTTGTATCATTTTAATTTTCCAGGGGGGCAAGTGCCTGGTTGCCCCCCTGCGGACGCCCATGCCCTAGCGTCTGATTGCATGGGTTTTTGGCTAATTCCATATGTTCTATTTTTTTTGCATGCCTTTTTTCCAAACCCATGCATCGACCAATCACAGAGTCGGATTTTTCACGTCATCCAACATGGCTGACTTTAAAACCAAAAAGTGAGGTTATTTGATTTTAACAGCTTACGTTTTATTTAAATATATTATAAAAAAAAAGGCGACCACCAGATGGCAACATTCAGCCATTTCCGCCACCCTTAGACTTCCAAACTCCCCCTGAGACGTGTGAATATATTAATACGTATTATTATAATTTTTGACAGCTTAAGTTTTATTCGCTGGCTGCATGTCTCGTGTGAGTGATTCACACTGCTGGCTCTGCTTGCAGTGACGTCATATCGCATGCAATGTAACCTGAAAACCCTACGTGTGAAACGGCCTTTAGTCAAAATAAAAATCTGTTCATTTAGTTTATTATTTGGCTTTTATATTTAATTTTTGTTCACTTTTAAATTTAGTGGTTACAATTTACAAAAAACAAATTAAATTAGAAATTTAATCTTATTATTTTAAAGGGTTTTTATTAAAAACTATCATATTTACTCAGGGGCCCACATCATGTGGGTACGTGAATGGCGACCACGAGCTGCCCTAACTGAGACTGACAGTACTTCTTTTCTTTGCATGTCAGTCTCTTTCCTTCTATATTTTCCACAGGCTTCAGACCGTGCGACGGCCTGTTTTTAATCCTTCCCGGTCAAAAAAACCCTCGTACGCGTTTAGTAGTTAAAAATTTTGAATTTGCCTCTCCGACTCCGCCCTCTCTGAATTTCGCCAATCAGCGCTATCCCTGAGGCATCCCTGAGGCCTGATTGGTGGGTTCACACATCAGACACCGGTTTAAGGGCTTTACATATAAGTATGATAATATTATTACTTTATAAAAGGTTCGCATCAGCATAAATTTGACCAGCATTTTACGTTTTTGTAAGCTGCGCTGAATTCGAAATGAATAAAAACTATTAGAAACATAGGGTTTGCCCTGAGATTTGACATTGGGCGCCCCAGAAAAATTAAGGGTGCCGGGAACCGAAAAAGTTTGTGGACCCCTGGGTTACATCAAATCAATTGACATAAAATACAAAAGAATTTTTTTTTAATATTTAATTTAATTATAAATTCTAAATTTATAAAAAAAAAATCTGGTGTGACTGGCGCACAGCACACAACTTTCTCTTACCTTCGGTAATCGAAAGTTGTGTACTGTGCTTGTCACACCAGATTTTTTGTGTCGACATGTATTTAGTTAATTTTAGGGTAATTTACCCCTCCCCCCGACTGCCCTGGTCAAAAGTAAATGAGCTGCCAGTTTCTAAATAAAAAAAAACTCTCCAGTTATTGAAATGTTTCGGCTGTATCAAATGCCATCCTCAGTTTATTAAGATTTTGAAAACACATTATATTGGAATATTTATATTTATGAAAATATCGAAAATCATAAAATATTTCAACTTACAGTATATTTATAAGAGTCGTTAAATTATAACCTCCAAAAAAAATTCTTGTACTTGTTAGTAAAGAAAATTCGATAAAATAAATAATCAGGAGATTTGAGTGACATCACCAGATTCTCTTTTATTTGATACCATTTTTGGACGTTGTTGCAAAAAATTTTTCCTTTTATTTTTATCATTAAATGGCGATTTATTAAAATGATATTTTAATTGAATAACAAATCATCCGGGGAAAAAATTATTTTTCTTCTCCTCCCTCTCTTCTTTTGAATTCTTCTCTCCTCCTCCTCCTCCTCCTACATTTTATTCACACGCCAACGCACTTAAAAAGTTTCTCGAATTTTCGCAACAACAACAACAACAACAACAACAAGGTTTGAAATATGGAGAAATTGTCAATGAATTTCAAATAATAAATTGATTAAGAGAGAGAGAGAGAGAGAGAGAGAAATAAAAAAGTTGATTGACTATTCGTAGGTTTCGTGTTAGAAAATAAAGTTTTATGAATCAAATGGAAATTGAGAGAGAATGAGAGGGGAGTAGGGGGAGGGGAGGGGAGGGGTAACCTAATCTCTCATTTCATTTGTATTATTTTTTCCCATCAGGACCGTTCTCGACGGGCGAGCATTCGGTGCCAGCATGGAGGCACCTAGCCCAGAGGGTAGCGGAGGGGCCTTGTCAAAAGGGCAGCAAAGGGACATTTACAAAATTTAAAGTTGCTCGGACAGTACCCCGTAAGTCATAATAGAATCTAAATTTTTTTTTAATAAAATGAAAATTTTCCCTAAGGGCGAGATATTTAGATAAAAAAAAAAGTCGGAAAAAATAAATAAAGTACTGCTAAAAAAAAAGGGCAAATTATTTAATCGGAAGTTGCCAAAATTTTGCAATGGACGGAAACAGGTGACTGTGCCTCATGTATCAAACAGAAGTAGACCTACTTGAATCCAAAGCGCTGTTGAACTAGCAAATTAAAGTCCTTCCTAGAATAGGCAGCCCCCTCCAGAGGCAACCCTAGTCCCAAGCAAACACAAATGTCCCCAACTCCTCCCCCCACTCCGATCTAACCCCCTCCTACCTAAGCCTGGCAGCATCTACTCTCTTTTATTCACTCAGTCACATGTACTCCTGAAGATGGGTTAATAGCCCGAAATATATCGAGTTAGAAATTCAATATTTCTTTTTTCATTTACAACTT
>JAKCPI010003170.1:0-19747 GCA_023213315.1 Euborellia annulipes
TTCAAACCAGTACTTCCCGAGTCAAAATCGAACGCCTGGCCAGGCGTTCAAGTACTGGTTTGAACCTTCTAATTCTCCTGGCAGGCTCAGTAGGCTCCAGCCAGGCGTTCGATTTTGACTCAAATACTGGTTTGAACCTTCTAATTCTCGTGGCAGGTTTAGTAGGCTTTAACCAAATTTTAATCCTATCAAATAACAAAGGAATTGAGGACTAAAAAGGTTCAAACCAGGCGTTCAAATACAGGTTTGAATCTTCTAATTCTCCTGGTAGAATCAGTAGGCTTTCACAAAATTGTAAATAAATAACATCCCATCAAATAACAAGGGAATTCAGGACTAAAAGGTTCAAACCAGGCGTTCGATTTCGACTCGGGAAGTCATGACAAAAATTGCTTCAAGAAATTAGCTCGATAAAGAGCTCTTCTTTTTTAAGCCAAATAAATCGCCTTTCTTATATGACTTGGACAATAATCCGTTTGGCCAGCTTATAAAAATATTCTTTATTACTGCAAATTGAGGACGTTTCTGCCGAAACTGCAAGTCTTCTTCAGACATTCTAAAATACATGTATTTGATTAGTGAGCTTAGCTAAAATACTAGTATTTTAGCATGAATGATGAAGATCTGCAGATGCGGCCGAAACATCCCCAATTTACAGTGAGACTGAGTATGAGGCGGATTGAGAGGGACGTAGCCTCTAGGATAGACGAGGCCGAAGCCAGACAGTGCGGCTAAAGATTAATATAACCCCACTTGGATAATACAAGATGCCGATCATTATTATATATAATAAAGTACTAATAAGAACCCTCTGGGGAGCTTGTAACCCCTAGAGGCGGATAGGGGAGGGCCTCTCACACTTTGCGTAGGTGGTAGGAAGGAAATGAAACGCCTGCCACAGACAACCGGATACTACCTCAGTTAATTATCTCAGAAACCTGATATCACGTTTGAAGAAGATGATTAATAAGAAATTACAAAAATACATGAATTAAAATAAATCTGTTTCCTGTACAGGAAATTTCATAGAAGATGGTGAACTTTTTTTTTTTTTTAAACATTCACACTTTTTTCTCATTCACACTCACACTCACATTCACACAGTCTTCTCGGCAACTTAAGCCATATAAAACTTCTACCGTTGTAATGAATATATATATTGGGGGTTCAGGCATTTCTATTTCAGCCATCTGGTATCCAAATGGCTTAAATAAAATCTTTTTTTTTAAACCGAGGTTAAATAAAATCATCGGACTGCCTGGGTCCGAACCCGCGACGTTTGGTATAAGAAGTAGGCACGCTACCTACTACGCCAAACCCGGGGGCTATGGTGAGTGGTTCCCAACCTTTTTTGACCCATCGCCCCTTTCTGGAGGTTGACTAACACCTATCGCCCCCTTTTACATTTTCATTGTATGCCTAATTTTAATTTGAAGTAAAGTGTAAATAATAAAGCAGTTTTATTATTTTAAACAATTTTATTACCGTAGGTCTATATACAGGGCCGCAGACAGACTTGACGGGCCCCGGGGCTACTTAATAATACGGCCCCCACCCCCCCCAAAAAAAAAACTTAAATTTTTTTTTTAGTATGTAAAAGGCTATTGTGGCCTTCATGCCAACACTTTTTTACACAGTTTTTGACACAACTTTTGAAATAGTTATTCATAGCTTACAATATTTATTTAAATAAAGTTATATAAAATTTTTTCAAAATTTCCTAAACAAAGAGTTACAAAGTTTTAATTTATCGAGGCCAGATCTGGACAAGAGGAATTCCGGGGGAATCTGGGAGTATGGAAAATTTTTTTGAAAATTAGCCACTGAAATCTTTGTTTTTAGCTATCCTGAGTCGTGAAAAAGATCAAACTTGATTTGAGCTTAAAGGGCCCGGGCTCCCCTGAGGAAAAAAAATTCAAGAAAATGATTTTTTTTTAAATTGAAATTTAAGATTTGAGCTAAAAGTGACGTTTCAATTCTAGATTGGAATTATCTTCAGACTATTTTATTTTTATGGTAATATTTTGTCCTCTTCTATCCTGACCTTCCTGTAAATAGGAGATTTTTCTCTTTGATTTTTATATTTTTAAATTTTAGTAAACTAATAATTTTTCTCCCTTCGAATACTCATCGCCCCCCAATCGCCCCCCCCCGCTTATTTATCGCCCCCCTGAAAACCCAAATCGCCCCCTTGGGGGCGATCGCCCCCAGGTTGGGAACCACTGGTCTATACTATTATAACAATGATAAGAGTAGTCCTTCTCTCCATTCTTTGAATTTAAGTAAGACTAGCCTCGTCTAGCCAGGGGGGGGCTTCGTCCTAACACAATTTTCTCGATCTCTGAATGCAAAAAACATATATTTATGTTATTCTATAGTTCTTTAGCTTTCCAAAAAATTAATTTGTGGAAATCTATCAAGTAATAACGAAATTATGAACAAAATAGTTAAAAAGTTTATTCCTATGAGCTCTACTGCCGGGGAGAAAGCAAAGCGCCTAACAGATAGGCAGCCAGTGTGTTTTTTACCTAAATTTGATAACTGTTTTGTTTATAATTTCGTTAATTATTAACAGTTTTCCACGAATGAATACTTTTTGGAAAGCTAAAGAACTATAGAATATCGTAAAAATATATTTTTTTGCATTCAGAGATGGAAAAAAATGTATTAAGGGTGTCCAAAGTTAAGAAAACTAAAAAAAAAAAATATATTTTCCTGAACTTTTAGGCCTGTTTTGTACAGTCAGCGCCAAAAGTGCCTGATTTCGATGCCTTGAGCTTAGGCAACCAATATGCAGAGCCGTCGGATGAGTTGCGTTAAAAGTAGCTTCGCCCCTTCTGTTTCATTAAAAAAGATTATTTATTTATTTTAAAAATATTTATGAATTCTAAAATATTTTTATATATTATCAATAAAATTAAATTAAAACTTTTTTCTCATATTTTTTTATAATTTAGTTAAGAAATGTTTGTTTTAATCTGTGAATAAATTAATTAGTGATAAAATTAGAATTGAAGCTTAAATAAAAATATACATTTAATTAACATATTATTAATTCTTTTAAGTTATGTCAAATTAGGGGTAGGGAACCCCCCCCCCCCCCTCCCTTATCTGGGGCTCACTAATGTTTCAAAGGAAAGCATACATTAGCAAATCTTTCAAATGGAATATAAAAAATCTTCCTCCTCATAAAAGTCTACGTTTCAAAAAGTTTTTTTGACCCCCCCCCCCCCCTAAAATTATTTTCTTTTATTTTTCAATTGATTTTAATAAAATTTAAAATTAGGCTTCATTAGGGAGTAACTAATTGAAAAATGGTATTTTAGACCTCAACAAATTCTATCGCCCCCCCCCTTACAATTTATTTTCCACTCGATTCTAATAAAATTTAAAATTAGACTTCTCTATGGTGTAAATGATTGAAAAATTA
This sequence comes from Euborellia annulipes, assembly GCA_023213315.1. Classification (NCBI taxonomy): domain Eukaryota; kingdom Metazoa; phylum Arthropoda; class Insecta; order Dermaptera; family Anisolabididae; genus Euborellia; species Euborellia annulipes. The sequence goes on from JAKCPI010003170.1 coordinate 3,431, forward strand.
TATTCCAGACTTCAGAAAATTCTATCGGTCCTACACCCCTCCACCAATAAAATCTGTTTTCCACTCGATTTTATATTAACCGAAATTAATTAATTACAAAATAGATACCAGGGTGGTTAATACCACAGGTTAAAACCGGTTTTAACCGTCTTCCATTTAAATCAATTTTGACCAATGGTTTTTAATGAAATAAATAAATTTCATATCGTATGCTTATATTTCGGGAAAATTACATAATTATATTACATAAAACCATGGGCGTAGCCAGACATCTTGTTAGGGGGGGGGCAACGCCTCGTTAGGGCGAGAGGAGGGGGGAACCACTAAATCGCCTCCGATTGAACTGAAATTTTATATTTTTATGTAATTTTTAAGGGGTAACGCTTTTAAAAAGCCTAGCTAATTCAAAATAAGAGTGTGCAGACCTGTTGCGGGCGTGTGGATCCCTCGATCATTTTAATCATTTTTACTCGGTCTCTCTATAACTCTAAAACTATATCTATTTATCTATTAATAAAAATCCTGAAAATAAAAAATTGTTTCAATTTTATATAACACCTGCTAGAAGATCAAGCTTAAATAAGAAGTTAACGAACATATGTTTGTTAATCAATTGTCTCTTGCAACTTCCTAAATTCAGAGGCGTACCGAGGAAGTTGGGGGCCTGGGGCGGAACTAGAAGAGGGGGCCTTATATTGAATTTTTTTTTTCTTGGAGGGGGTGGTCATCTTTAAATATCCCTCTCCTCCATACACAAAAATATTTTTAAAATACCGTATATCCCTGAACCCCAAGGGCCCCGGGGCCTTTCAAAGGGAAATTTTCATTAAATTTTGTTTTTACTTGAGCCCCAAGGGCCCCGGGGCCTCTCAAAGAGAAATTTTTATTAAATTTTCTTTTTTTTTATCTAAATTTTCCCATTTTTACTTGAACCTTGAAGGCCCCGGGGCCTCTCAAAGAGAAATTTTCATTAAATTTTGTTTTTACTTGAGCCCTGAGGGCCCCGGGGCCTCTCAAAGAGAAATTTTCATTAAATTTTGTTTTTACTTGAGCCCTGAGGGCCCCGGCGCCTTTCAAAGGGAAATTTTCATTAAATTTTGTTTTTACTTGAGCCCCAAGGGCCCCGGGGCCCCTCAAAGAGAAATTTTTATTAAATTTTCTTTTTTTTATCTAAATTTTCCCATTTTTACTTGAGCCCTGAGGGCCCCGGGGCCTTTCAAAGGAAAATTTTCATTAAATTTTTTTTTTTTATAAATATATGGGGGCCTATCCCGGACGGGGCCTGGGGCGGACCGCCCCCTCGCCCCCCCCTCGGTACGCCACTGCCTAAATTCTATCTAAAACTAGAGGTGACGGGGCAAAACTGATATCATTTTTGGAATCAGCGCTACCCAAATACCCAGGAATAGCTTCAACGACTCCAGCTACAAAATCACAGTTCCCCTGTCTGACTAACTAATTGATAGCCAAGAAAATTAAATACATTTTATCACCACTGACCCTCGGAGCAAGAATCGAAGCATTTACCTTTCCTCCAAGGGATAGTGCCCTCTTTTAATTTAAATATGAATAAGATAATGATTTCCTTTTGGGACGCCATGTTTGTTTCCTTAAAATTCTTCCATTTTTTTTTTCATATCCTAAGTTAATTTGATATTTATTTAGAAAATATAGTGACATTCGAAATTCTTAATATAAATATTTTATTTTGCAAACAAATAAAGATTTATTCCTGGAGGAATATTGATCTCTTGGGTGCTTTTGGCTCTTTTTTTTAAGACAACCAACCCTTAGTTCGTGTATTATAGATGATGAAAAATAGTATTGCAATCGGATAAATATTTATTTCTGTTTTTTTTTTTCTTTCTGGATATAACTTTAATTAAGAAAAACTAGACTTAATTTTCATTAGGTCTAAGTTAACTAAAAAGAAGGAATTCAATCAGTCAAAAGATAAACTTATTATTTAATTACCAAAGTTGTGTGCTCTGCGACAGTCACAGCAGATTTTTTTTATTTATATTTCTCATCATTCGTTGGAGTAGATTTTTCAAACTTTATTATTGATATTTAGACTTTTAAGTGCCTCCCTTTAGATCAGAGGCATAAAAGGTCGAGACGTGCTCTCTTTGGGACTCCCTCCTCCTCATTTCGGTCTTCGTGGGTGTCCATCTCTCCTTGGATTTAAGAGCCGGTATTGTTGTTGAAAGGGTAGTAATTCAAAAAACCGTTGCCAAGATAAGATTCAGCCATTATTTCGGCATTCGTTCTCAGGTCGAGCGAAATGCATTCACTTTGGCAAGTCAACACTGAATTAAAGTAACCAGCTCTCATCCTTTCTTTCTTCTATCACTATATCTGAGTATCAGTTCACTTTACTTAACAAGAGTGTCAGTATGTTTTTGTTGGTGAGGCCAAACACTCCATGGCCCTCTGGAATCGAACCCAGGATCTCGTCTTTCCGGGACATTGGTGTGCTGTCCAATGTCCGATGCCCCGGAAAGGCTGGAGATCCTGGGTTCGATTCCCGGGGGCCATGGGGCGTTTGGCCTCTTTTTTTAGAAAAAAACACACACTTTTTTCTCATTCACACACACACACAGTCTTTTCGGCAACTTAGGCCATTTGAGACATTTCCGATATCCGTTATTTGTAAATATATCTATTGGGTGTCCAGGCATTCTTATTTAAGCCATTTGGTATCCAAATGGCTTAAATAAAATCATCGGACTGCCTGGGGTCCGAACCCGCGACTTTTGGTATACGAGGTTAGCACGCTAACCTCTACACCAAACCCCGAGGACGCGTTTGGCCTCGACAATAAAAACATACACTCTTGTTAAATATCAGTTAAAGTCCGAATCGAGATATTTTGAAAATGTACTAACTAATATCTTATCCAAATATATAGATCTCGGAAAATATTTAAAATCGCTTTACAGTGATTTAGTGTTTACTTTTTCAAGAGAATGATTTAACTGATGCCGGCTGTAGAATTAGTGGTCGAAACGTTGTTGTAATTTATCGTAGTTAGTAGCAGTGTTTTGTATTATTAATTACTAAATTAAAATAATCCCTGATTATTACCTAACTCTCTTTTAATTCCAATAACCGTGAAATAAAGCTGGTATTTTCAATCTCTAAATATTCATTATGTGTGTTGTCTAGTACAGGCTACTATAATTTCCAATTGTTTATTTAATTCATTAACTATATAAAATCACGTGATCAGATTCCTTGTAATTATAAACCAATCATAATTGTTGAAATTCAATAGTCCCTTGTTATTATCATTATTACATCCACATGCCTTTAATAAAGTAAATTAATTTAGGGGCTTTTGATGACAGCCTATAGATGTTCTTCAGACTGGAAACTATAACCCTCCTTCCCCTTCCCCCTCTCCCCCCTCCCCTCCTTCCTTCCTTCCATACACCTGTATGACAGATCACTTGAGCCGTGAGGAAAACTATAGCATGTTCTACTTGCTTAATATAGATATATTGACTATTACTCATCAAGTCTTGTCATCAAATGATATGACCTAATTGAATTCAAAAGCCTCCTCTTCCCCGATTTCTGATTTAGACGTTGTCATCTAATCAGAGAGAGAATTTATGGCGTTTCGATTCTATGAGAGTGACTTATTATCAAATAATTAAACCTGAAAAGCAGAGTAAATAACAGAATTTTTATTTTAGCGACGGGAATATTTTTTTTCATACTTCACTTGTAACGTCAACAGCGTGTATTCTCTTTCTTTTCCTTTAAACTTATAAAACTCAACATTTTTGCCAAAATCAGTGTCATAATTGAAATTAAAAACAAGAATACACTTTTTTTTTTTTTAACCCTTTTCGGCTACAGGGCCATTTAGGGATTATTTATATCTACCTTTCTTACGATTAATATATAACAGCCATTTTACACTTAAATTATTAACAAATCTGCAAGTTGGCTTGAAAATTTGCGTCCCAGCTTTCCGCCGAAAGCGGGCTTTTCAACTAATACGAGGTCTTATATATAAATAACAAATAAAGAATTATATTAATTTTAAAGTATGTAATTCACTTCAGATGATGACACATATGGTGTTGAAATACGTATAAAGTGTTAATGTTAAATAAATAAATCATTGAAACAAAAAACCTTGTGTATCATACTTGAATTAATTCTCCTATTAAAGAATTATATATATCATGTGTTGGTCCATGAAGTAATTATGAAAAGCAACCAAGTATTTATTGATTTAAATAAGCGAAAAATGTAGGTTACCGCCAGGAGTCTCACCAGGGATCTGTCGATTTACGCTCAACATGCCCTACTACTGGACCACAGTACCTTCGCTTATATAAATTAATAAATACTTGGTTATATGCTTTTCATAATTACTTCTTGGACCAACACATGATATATAATTCTTTATTTATTAATTGCATAATTGAGAGAATATCTCAAAACGGCCGTCTAGATCGCGCCTCATTCCCGGAGAAATCTGAACACTTGACTTGGCGTTTCTCTAGTAGACTGGAATTTAGCGATCTATCGTATTTAAATAAGCGAATGCGGTACTGTGGTCCAGTAGTAGGGCATGTTGAACGCAAATATAAATAACTTATCGACCGGCCACCGGGGTAGGCCTCAACCGCAGATTCCCCGCTTGGCATTGCTTGATAGCAACGATCTTGGTGGCTGTTGCTCTCTCTATACCGATGCCAATCCCCACGCAAATACTGCATACTTAGCCGTATTGTTCCTATATTTTGGAAAAAATATCGTGGATGAATTGATGCGCTGTAATTTATTTTGTTCCTATATATTTTTTAATCTGCAAATCAAAATGCTGCTGGATTATTAATCACAAATTAAACATTGATCAAATGGAATAATTAAGAGCAGCTGCTGCTGTTTATATATAAATCAATACCGACACACACAGAGGGAATCTGTAGCTACGTAATAATGTATTTTAAATAAGTGTCTTGGAAATATAATTGATGATATTTTATTCATTATTCAAATGCCAATTAAGTTTTAAAGGCATGATGTTCTCGCTTCGCAAAAGCTTCATTCGGTGACTGGCTGCTTTTAGTTGCTAATTGAGAGGATAAATACAATTATTGGCATAGGGGGAAAAAATTAATAACAGCTTTTGGGTCCAAATTAATAATTTAAAAATAGTCACTTGCTTTATTTCTCGCCTCCCTGGATTTTGTTTATTATATTAGCCTTATATACAGAGTTGTCAAAAATTATAGTTAACAACGATACTGTAGGGGTATTACTGACCGGGGGTTTCATTTCGACACTAAAGAATTAGTATTTGCTTATATATTATATATTATCTTTTTTATAGAAAATATTTTTCTCTACTTTAAGTAAGAACCAGTGTCGAAATATAGATAAAAGAGCAAATAAAATTGTTTTTAAGTGTGTAGGAGAGGAGTCTAAACGTAATACTTAAAAAAAAAAACTAGACTATTTTAAAGAATTTTTCAATGCGATTTTTTTTTAATGAATTAAATTCATAAGTGATTATTGGGACAGAAAGTTATAATTTTTTTAATAACTTATTAAAAAATTATGAAAATTAATTGTTTTGTTATCAAGCAAATACAGAAAACCAATCTGTTACAATAATTTAAAAATGAATTTATTATTATTATTATTATTATTAATTAAGAAAAATCTGGTGTGACTGGCGCACAGCACACAACTTTCTCTTACCTTCGGTAATCGAAAGTTGTGTTCTGTGCTTGTCACACCAGATTTTTTGTGTCGACATGTATTTAGTTTCCGACAGTAGGGTACAATTGAATTCAAGATGTAAAATTTATAAGTATGGGAAAATATTTATGTTTTGTTACCATGGCAACCATTTCTCCTATCTTTCCTATGAAGAACAAGAGTAAAGTGGTCTTCAGAAGATTTCAATGACAAAATGAGAATATACATTTTATTGAAGATCTAAAAAATAATTGATTTTTGAATTTTAAAAAAAATCGTTGGAGCAAATTTAGAGAAAATCGAAAAAAACTGAAAAAGTGCATCAGTAAAGTACTAGTACTTTTTGGCCGATTTTGTTGAAAAGCTTCGTGTCACGTCTCAGGGGGGTGCCTAACTTAAATATAAAATTTCAACCTCCTAGCTCTTTTCGTTCTTGAGATATTTTGTTCACAGACAGACACACAGACAGACAGACAGACAGACAGACCATGTCGCAAAAACCACTTTTTTGGATTCAGGGGACCTCAAAACGTGAAGATCCATCAAAATCTCGACATCGAATTTTTGACATGAATCCAATACTTTCTCTCTATATATATATTACATATATACATAGGTAAGAGAAAGTAAAAATTTAAAGTAAGCTTAGATGATTTATTTAAAAATTAACTGTCAATAGTTCAGCACTCTTGCAAAAGATGGCAGGCTAATCTAATAGCTGGTATTATCAGTACCCCTATTAGCCTATATCTGGCCTATATTTATATGCTTTTATAAAAGATACATAATAGGAGTCGTTATTTCCAAAAGTGCTTAATTGACAAAATTTGAAAAGTTAAGATTTTGGCACAACTGGAATATACATTTGAAAATAGTTTTCGAGTGAAAAAAAAGTTGATAAATCCTATTTAAAACAAATACTGAAAATCGAGTACAAATTCAAACCGGGCCTAGTTGCATTCCATTCCATTTCCAAATCTGACTTGTTGGATCAGGTCAGATACTCTTCTAAAACGGCTTGCTTGTTAACATCTAATTAATTTGATTTATTTTATTTTAAGTCCTTACAAGACTTTAGGCTTAAGTATAGTGTAATTTTTTTTATTTTTTTATTTATCTCAATATCTCGCGGCACCCCTTTGCCAATCACGCGGCTCCCTTGGGTGTTGCGGCACACCGGTTGGGAACCCCTGAGTTAAGTGATTTTTCATTGGAAAAGTGATTGAGTTAGCTCTTTAAGAATGATGCGAACATTCCTGTGTCCTTTTTCTGTTTAGCTCTCATATTTTTTTTTTTTTTTTTATTAAAAACACACACTTTTTTCTCATTCACACTCAGTCTTTTTTGGCAATTTAGGCCATTTAAGAATTTTACAATATCCGTTATAGAGATTAATATACATATTGGGGGTCCAAGCATTTCTATTTAAGCCTTTTTGGTATCCAAATGGCTTAAATAAAATCATCGAACTGCCTGGGGTCCGAACCCGCGACTTTTGGTATACGAGGTTAGGTCGCTAACCTCTACACCAAGCCCCGAGGGCGTTTACCTCTCATATGCAGGACGTGATTATTATTTTATTTTCTCCCTTTATTTTATTTCTTTCAGGAAGTATAGAAGATGAAAGGTTTACAAAAAAGAACGTGATTTGTTGTGTGCCACGATCTAAATAGCCACTGCTTATATGGATATATGCGCTCGACGACGGGATTTTTTCCCTGTGTTGTCGAAACCCCCTCGTCGCCGATGACTGGTTATCTAGAGCGGACCTCAACCTCAAGAGACATGCTCGATTGCACCAAAGGCGATCGACAGACAAACAAACAAACAAAAAAATTGCCATTTTTTTTTTTTGTTTCCACCATTTGCAGAAACAATTTGCAATAACAACAACCTGTCATCTAAATTGGACACTTGTGATAAATAATTCATTAATTAAACGTTGTGTTGGAATGAATAAAACAACAATTGCATTGCAGACTAAATAATATTACCCTCTGCGGTGGATGTCGATAGGTGAGGCCTTCTAATTAATTGATTAATTATTAGTTACGAGAGAAATTTAATTAACATTGAATATGTGCTTGCTAGTTTTTAAAATTGCTATTCCCAGGCTGTATTTTTATACATTAATTAAACAAACTTTACACGATGACGTCAGATATTATATGAAATATAAGTATCGTTGGAAGAAATTTGAAAATTAAGGTGCTAATTTTGGGAGTTTACAGCGGCCCCAATTTTGAAGCTATCGACCTCAAATTTGTTTTTAATTAAAACTATTTAAAATATCTACAACTTATAGAAGCTTTTTTACTTTCTCTTACTTCGATATATATGTTAATATATATAGAGAGAAAGTATTGGATTCATGTCAAAAATTCGATGTCGAGATTTTGATGGATCTTCACGTTTTGAGGTCCCCTGAATCCAAAAAAGTGGTTTTCGCGACATGGTCGGTGTGTGTGTGTGTGTGTGTGTGTGTGTGTGTGTGTGTGTGTGTGTGTGTGTGTGTCTGTGAAAAAAATATCTCAAGAACGAAAAGAGCTAGGAGGTTGAAATTTTATATTTAAGTTAGACACCCCCATGGGACGTAACACGAAGCTTTTGAACAAAATCGGCCAAAAAGTACTAGTACTTTACTGATGCACTTTTTCAGTTTTTTTTCGATTTTCTCAAAATTTGCTCCAACGATTTTTTTTAAAATTCAAAAATCAATTATTTTTTAGATCTTCAATAAAATGTATATTCTCATTTTGTGATTGAAATCTTCTGAAGACCACTTTACTCTTGTACTCCATAGAAAAGATAGGAGAAATGGTTGCCATGGTAACAAAATATAAATATTTTCCCATACTTATAAATTTTACATCTTGAATTCAATTGTACCCTACTGTCGGAAACTAAATACATGTCGACACAAAAAATCTGGTGTGACAGCACAGAACACAACTTTCGATTACCCAAGGTAAGAGAAAGTTGTGTGCTGTGCGCCAGTCACACCAGATTTTTTTTTTAATTTTTGAAAAAATACAATTTTTTTTTTAGATTAATCGCATTAAATAAAAGATATTTTTAAAAAATTCTCTCTTTATCTTATAGATAATTAAATTAGTAATCATTGTGTTAAAAAATAATTAATTTTTGACCCTTAATTAATTAGCTGGAATCTTTCAAATGAAATGGAATAAATCCCTTGTAGCTATTCCTATGGGAAAAACTAACGCCATCTCTTGCCGCCTAGAGTAACTCGGTAGTGAATGGTCTTCTAACGGCTTTTCGAGACGCGCACCTTAATAAATGAAATTGAATAGCGGGCTGAATCTCTCTCCAACAAAGGTGTAATAATCTGAGATTAGAGATGAGAGTCAAAATAAGATGGGTACCCGAATATTGGAAAGGGCAAATACCCAAAAAGACTCCACTCATCACAATCATTAGTGACAAACAAAAGCCAGCGCAATTGCTTAGTTCAATCTCCTTTTAACCATAAATGCTAAAATAGCCCCCGAGTTTGGCGTAGTAGGTAGAGTGCCTACCTCCTATGCCAAACGTCGCGGGTTCGAACCCAGGCAGTCCGATGATTTTATTTAAGCCATTTGGATACCAGATGGCTTAAATAGAATGCCTGGACCCCCAATATATATATTACTTCAACGGTTATCGTCTAAAAGTCTTAAATGGCCTCAGTTGCCGAAAAGACTGTGTGAATGTGTGTGTGAGTGTGAGTGTGAATGAGAAAAAAGTGTGAATGTTTAAAAAAAAAAAAAAAAAAAAAAATGCTAAAATAAGCATTCTTGCACGAGAAACGTCATGTATTTCAAACACCAAATAAGTCAAAAGGAATACCTCAGGCACACACCTCTCCCCCCTGAACAGACTATATAACGTCCTATGTTCGGAGCGGAGACGAATTCCTACACCAAAACTCTGCCAGTTTGAATCCACGTCAAACGGGGGCCCGGTTGCCATTCTTACCAAATTTATCAAACTTTCATTCTACTCTCACATTCGACCCGGCTTTGGGATATCCATTTCTTCACTTCCTTCTCACTAATAATTCACCCCCTCTTCACTGCACTCCACATCTTCCCATCTCACCTTGTTATTTATTATCTTTGTTAATAAAACCAATTAAAAATATCCAAGCTTATTATTTACCCTCAAAAGTTCCCTCACACCCGCTTCGGCAATACAACAACTCGACCAGTGCTCAAGCCACTTTTGGGCACAACAAAGGTGTTATTTTATGGCTGCCTTTTTGTCTTTTTCTCTACTAACACAAAATTTTTTTTATATTTCGCAGGGGAACAGTGATTTTGTTGTCGGATAGAAATATAAAGTTTCAGTCCTATCGGAGGTGATTTAGTGGTGCAAAACAGGGCTAAAAGTTCAGAAAAATCAAATTTTTCCCAGTTTTTTTATAAATTTGGACACCCCTAATAATTTTTCCATCCCTGAATGCTAAATAGCATAAATGAACTATATATTATACTTCTTTAGCTTTCCAAAATCATTCATTCGTGAGAATCTGTTATTAATTAACGAATTTATAAACAAAACGGTTATCAGCCTGGCAAAAAAAACTCTGGCTGCCTATCTTTTAGGGGCTTTACTCTCTTGTCGAAAGTAGAGCTCATAAGAATAAACGTTTAACTCTTTGCATATATTTAACTATTTTGTTCATAATAATAGATTTTCACAAATGAATGATTTTTAGAAAGCTAAATAAGATCGTAAAAATATGTTTTTGGCATTCAGGGAAGGAAAAAATTGTATTAGGGGTGTCCAAAGTTTAAGAAAATTCGATTTTTCTGAACTTTTAGCCTTTTTTTGCACCACTAAATCACCTCCGATAGGACTGAAACGGCAAAACTGGACTTTTGGACCCGGGAATAGCCTTAAATACCTCAGCAACAAAAAAAGGGCTTTTTTGTTCACTTGTGTTATCGACGAAGTTACTTATCGATAAGAAAATCAAGACCAAAAACAACAGGTGATAAGTTTCAATATATTATCAATATTTATTAATATGAACACAAGTGTCAAAATACGTATGAAGAGATTATATCAACGAATATTAATATAATGAATTCCTCCTATTGTTATGAATTATTATATTATTATAATTAGTATTATTACAATTTTTATGATTTTGATTTAAATATTTTTATCATTATAATTAACTTTAATAAATTTTAAGGAGAGATAATATCTAATGCTTGCTATCCAATGGAAAAATTCTGATTTTTTCGGAGGATTATTTTTTTAAATGGAAATGAGAATGCATTCCACAAATCAATTCTATAAAAATGATAACTTAATTATTTCTGTACATTTTTTGCTCACTTTAAATTCAATATTAATAGCTCCAACATAATATTGTTTTTACCGTCTCTCAATCTGCCAAATTTTCATTTTAATCCCAGACACATTAAATTAAAAACTATTTTTGCATATTATTTCCAAAATCCATTAAGAAGATTAATAATTAAAGGGATTTCACGGAATTTCAATAAAATGGGAATCAATTATTGATAATTTTTTTTTTTTTTATTTCATACATTCATCTATCTCTATAAATACTGAAATTTTCAAATGTTCTTTTTTATATTACTTTATTTTATTCTTTTCAATTATTAATTTGCCTTTATTATTTTATTAATTTGCTATAGGACTCAAATTTATTTACTCTTTGAGATGTCACGAATTGTGGAGGAATATCTGTAGCTCCAAAATGGATGTCCAAAGGTGTTAGTTAGGAAAATCTCTTAAATATTCTGTTAAGCTATCGAATATATGATTCAAAAGTCATAAAAATATTTTTTGTCCTAGTCTGTGTCAAGGGCGGATCCAGAGGTGTTTCTCAGGGGGGGGGGGTAATCTGGTGTGACTCGTCGCACAGCACACTATTTTTTTTTAATTTCGGTAATTTAAAAGCGCATTCTGTATTTGTTTGCCAGAATATAAATACACATCAAATTTTTAAGTATTAATTTTAAAAATTTTACATTAAAAATAAATTTTTTCGCGAAAAAAAGGTATTTTTTCGAATCTCGGGGGGGGGGGGGGTAATTACCCCATTTACCCCCCCCTTGTATCCGCCCTTGGTCTGTGTGCGTGTCTAAAACACAGGTTTTATACAGACTAGCTCTCTAAGCTTTACCACAAGAGAAGGAACTTAAAGATATATTTTCTAATTAATCGTTAAAATAATCTTTAGAACAGTTCTAGTCCCTTGGAGCAGAGATAGAGTTCTCTTTTCATGTTCCAGGGTCCTGCTCTATAATAATTTATTAAAATTTTCTTGAATATCTATTAATGGACGAAGTCTAAATGTCCTCAGATGCTGAAATACTGTGTTAAGTTTGTCTACTTTGTTATAATATCGCCAAATCCATGAGTTTAGTTATTAAAGAAAAAAAAAGTAATTGTTCTTTTTTAATGGATTGGTATTGAATACTAGAGAGCATTATATTAGAATTAAGAAGGAAGGGCAACAAAAAAAAATCGAAATTTATTTTAATCTCCTCGTCGACTTTTCTGGCGCTCGCCACAACCCTTTCTCATGTCCTGGCCGAAAAATATGGCATACATTAATAAATTGAATTGTATTAAGCAATCAAATGTCATTTACTGATTTATACAATTGACAATTACTCATTGAGTATCTATATTAATATGCATTTTTGTATTTGTATATTTTTTTATAATTAAAAATGACGTCCCAGGAAGGGTGTGACTAGCATCCCAAACTTCACCGAGAAATTTTGTTTTATTTCGCTACCGGCTGCCCATCTTACTTAACACTAACAGAAAGCCTTATTTTCTTTTTATTAGTTATTCTGCTGTCATTTACCGTTTACAGTTTAAGCAAATCTTTGAGCTATGGTGAATAACTTAAGCCTAGTCCACACTTGGATTCTTTGTTCGGACTCTTTGTCGCGGAGCTGCATCTGGGATTCATTTTCTTTCATCTGGGACGCTCCGCGACAATGAGTCTTGCGTCTCAAGGGCTGAATTTTTTGAATCCCATCCGAAAAAGGATTCTTTACACAATGTCGCGCAACAGTGAGTCAGGGTGGACGTGGATCTCAACAGGAGAACTACTTTCTTTATTTTTTATCGCTTCCATAGGCTCCGGAACTGGGGGGGGGGGAGGCAAAGGTACATTGCCCAGGAGGGGGGCAATATGTCTTCTTTTATTTCATTTATTTAAAAAAATAAAATCTTTTAAATTAAAATTAATGAAAAGAGTATCTCACGAATCCACTAACCCCATTGCTTGTTGTTAGCTTTTTTTTCTCTGTAAAGCTATGTAGAGTGCTAATGCAATAAAATCCCGAAAGCGCTACTTCATTCGACATGGCTCAGATTCAAACTAGATGTGGACACGATTTGAGCGCCAAAGCCCGAGACATGATTCCGAGCTTCTGCGACAAAGAGTCCGAACAAAGAACTAGACTTTAGGAGAATTCTTATTATTAGAAAAAAATAAAACATTCAAAATGTCCTGTTTTTATATAAATATTTTATTGATATAAACGAATAATAATAATAAGTTACTTGGCGTGATAAATGAGGTGGGTGAAGGGTGAGAAAAGAGAAAGGAATGAAATAGGAGGATTAATAGAAAAGTTTTCCGAAGCCTCCTCCGCCTCCGTGATGGCTCTCTTCACCGAATTCCTTCCCAGCTGCATGTCCGCTCTTTGATCCAAAATCTTCTTTATTTCCATAAAAGTCGGCTTGCCCTTGACTTCCTTTATGTCCGCTTTCTTCATCGAAATGCTCTCCTTTACTGAATTCACCACCCTTGGCGAATTCTCCACCTGTATATCCTCCGTCCAGATGTCCTCCTTTGGCACTTGATCCTTCAGCACTCGCTTGACCCGCCTCGAAACTACCATGATGCTCCTCTTCGCCGCTCTTGTGGGCATCATCGTAGAACGTGTGGTCTTTTTTATACTCATCTTTGTGATAGACATTATGATATCCAGTGGTTTTGTGTCCTTTTTTGTGTCCGCCCTTTTTTCGAATAGCTTGATCCTTTTTCGCCTTTAGCACTGGCTTGATTTACGCCATAATGTCCCGCTGAGTCTAAATGGCCTTTCTTGTAACCGCCTTCTTGATTGTAATGACCTGCACTGCCTTCTGATCCTTTGGCCCCTTTCTCTCCTTTATCGTAGGACTCTCCTGTTGCGTAGCCCTTCTCGCCTTTTTCGCCAGCTGCGGATTTATGGCCGGCTGTGAATTCTTCTCCACCTCCTTTCTCGAAGTGACCATCTTTGAATCCGCCGCCTCCTGGAATCAGAAAAATTATATAAATAAATAAGTTGAAGCATGTTTAGAGTTAGCTTTTTACGACTAGATGTTTGGAGAAACTTATTCCGAAAATAAAGAGCATATTGGTTTAGACTTCATAGAATATTATTAATTCTTTGGATACAAATGTTAGCGAAAGGAATAAGAGAGCCAATCACAGTAAACGAATAGTACAAGGGGGTGATCAAATAAAAAGGTACGAAACGACACGGGTGGGTACAAATGTAGACGACTTTATTCAAAATATACACTATAGGCCTGAGCACAACGATCCCACTGATGAACAAACCGCAGGATTCCTTGTTCCCAGAATTCGTGTGGTCGTGATGAGACCAGTCCTTCACAGCATCCTTGAGTACGTCGTACGAGTTGAGCGCTTCCCTTTCAGGTGTTTCTTCAGTGGACCAAACACAGAGAAATCGCAGGGCGACATGTTCGGATTGTAGAGCGTAACGTCTCCCACCTGAACTTGGCCAGTTCCATGTGTGTGACTCTGGAGACGTGTGGACGCGCGTTATCATGGAGAAGAACCACACCCTCGGTCAGCAGCCCAGGTTTTTTGGTTCGTGATGGACCTTGCGTAGGCGTCGGAGAGTCTCACAGTACACATCAGAGTTAATGGTTTTTCTGTGCTCGAGGAATCCATCAACTCAGACGACGTACTCAAGGATGTGAAGGACTGGATCTCGTCACGGCCACACGAATTCTGGAACAAGGAATCCTGCGGCTTGTTCATCAGTGGGATCGTTAGGCTCAGGCCTATGGTGTATATTTTGAATAAAGTCTACATTTGTATCCACCGTAATGTTTCGTACCTTTTCATTTGGTCACCCCCTTTTTTCATGTTTTATCCCTTTCGGCTGATTCATCTAAACTGACCAGAAGAACTTTAGAAGAATCGTCCGAAACGTCGATTTCATTTGAATAAAGCATTTTATTATTAATTTGTTTTCATGAACAATATTTTTCTTTTTTTGCTTCATCACTCTATCACGTTCATCCAAAAGTTTCCTAAAAGAAATTTTATTTAATGCTCTTTTATTTTTCAGAGTTAATTCGATTAAAAAATTTCTATGCAGAGTAGATTTAATTAGTATGGGGCCAGTATGTAAATACATTTGAATTGAGAGTTCAAATCGTCTTCTGTAGACCCTGATCTCGAGCATCAAAATTGCCAACCCTGATATAACTTTTGTGTGGCCACACAATAGTGAAATCTACTCTCTGGACAGTAATAAAAAAGTTTATTTTTTCTTTTTGACGATTCAATCATCCCTTTTTTTTATTATTATTATTTGAATTCCTATCGGGATCCCCGTTTATTTCCCCGGAGGTGCTTTCGTGTACGAGACACATACCTCAAACCCACCGGCCTCTTGGCTACCGGCACCTCGTGAAGTTACATAATTTTGTATCTCTAACTCCTCCTCCTGCTTTCGTCACTAGTTAGTGAACTAACCCTTATTTCTGGTTCCACCGGGCTCCTTATATCCAACCTATTCTATGCTAGGGAGGATGTCCTAGTTGAGGAGTGGACTCCCTCAGCACTCAACGTGTAGCCTACTACTTTCGAGGAATGCATCACTGAGAGGGAACTTTCTTTACAACCCTTCCACAGGACGGATGTCACAGCAACTCCCTCTCCTCGTAGAGCGTTTCCTGAGGGCTATTGTGGTAAGATCCATATTCCATTCCAGGGCTTGCTTGAGGATTTGTTTACATTAAATAAATATTTTTTATTTAATGAAAAAAATCCTGGACGTTTGGAGTTTGAACAGGGTCTTCTTTGTGGAGGCCGACACCTTTAGCCCACTACACCAGCGAGCCCCTCCTTTTGGCATCATTTTTATTTCAATTGGTAATTTTTGAGGCTTATGACACGAAACGAGCTCCTCATCTTCCTCAATTTAGTCACATTAATTCTTGATTTCATTTTTTTTTTGTTTCAATCTAATAATAATTTGGACCAATATAGATTTGTAATATAAAACACATTGTAGTTTATAAATATACTAGGGGCGTACGTAAATAGATTATTATTTATTTATGCAAAATTTTGAAATGCGAATAAAAATTTGCATTTAAACTATCGGATTAATCTTAATATAATAATATTGAGCAATAAATAGTAATTAATAATAATAATAATATTTGTCAGTCAGCAGCTGTTTTCATTATTTATCCTCTCTCTCTCTCCCTCTGCTAAATTTTATTATAATAATTAATAATAAATTTGAATCTATAGATTGAATACATAATAAGATAATC